>ML780161.1:480330-492301 GCA_009831015.1 Picea engelmannii | reverse complement strand
GAAGTCTTAAGTCTAGTTCTATTTTAGAACTAAAGTGTAATGTTGAGTTGTAACTGAAGTCTTAAGTCTAGTTCTATTTTAGAACTAAAGTGTAATGTTGAGTTGTAACTGAAGTCTCAAGTCTAGTTCTATTTTCGAACTAAGGCATACCAGTCTCAAGTCTAGTTCTATTTTCGAACTAAAGTGTAATGTTGAGTTGTAACCAGTCTCAAGTCTAGTTCTAAGTTCGAACTAAAGTATGAAGCTGAGTTATGATTAACTCATGCAATCAAGTTACTATTTCGAGTCTCTCCTCTTCTCCTCTTCATCCTATATAAGCAGAGGTTGACCCCTCTCTTCAAAACAGTTTTGATATGCAGATTAAGGGAGAAGCAATAGAGGAGCATATCAGTGATAAAGAGGCAGCATATCAGTGTTGTATATCAGCATATAGAGGCAGCATATCAGAGGTGTATTTCAGCAAGGTCTCTTAGGTCTTTGTCAGGTCAGAGTCATCTTGGCAAGCTCTTTAAGAGAAGAACATTCATGCAATAAAGGAATATCGTTTGTTGGGGTTTTTCTCCCTGTACAGGAATTCCCCAGGGTATGTGTTGTTGATGTGCATGCTTACTTATCTACATAGTTATTGTTATTCGATTATGATTTGGTATTGTTGAAGTGTATCAAGTTGGAATCAAAGTGTCGAAGAAAATAAAAGAATTAATCCGCATAAGAAATCAAGCTCATAATTTAACAGTCATCCGTCACTGTGTAGTTGCCCAACGCCAAACGTAGCTATGAGATCTTTTGTGTGCAAGGTATGATACGTCCGCCAGCTACTGCCACATTAAATCCCTCGAAATCCATTGTCTGAATCCCTCCCTTAGCCACCCAGGTTGAGTCAATAAAGTTGTGGGTCGCCCCACCATCAATCAATACAGTGACCCGTTGACCCTGTACAACACCCTTGATCCTGAAGCTATGAAATCTAGGGACACTCGATAGAGTGGCGATAGCTCCATTCTTAGCCTCCTCCTATGGTTGCTCCTTAGCCGATCCATCATGCTCACAGTCCTATTCCTGCTTTACTTCCTCCTCATCCTCACTCTCTGAGACGACCTCTATATAGTGTGCCTTGCTTTTACCCATACACCTGTGCCTAGGCTCCTAAGGGTCTTTGCAGTTGAAGCAAAGCTTTTTTCTCCTCAACTCATTACGAGTTGCCTCATCCATCTTCTCCTTTCCCATTCCTTCTTTCTAAAAGGGCTTCTTATCTTTGTTCTTTTGAGGAATGAACAGTTTGGAGAAAGTTTTTGTCTTGGGGACCGCATCTTCCATGTCTTGTGTCCGGATGATGGCATCCTGCAGCGTCTCTTGTTTGAAGGCTTTCACCCAACTACGTAGTGGCTCAAATAAACCTTCTGTAAACAACATCACGAACCTATACTCTGATATGTTTGTCACTATGACCGCTAGCCTCTGAAACTTGGCGATGTATGCATCCGGTGTCCCAACCTGTTTGAGTTGTGCCAGCTCCTTGAAGTGTATCTACGGATCCTTCCTGTCAAACCTCTCCATCAACTTCTGTGTGAAGTCCAGGTAAGAGGTGATGTCGGCATGTCCCAGAGTGACCAATCCATGGTACCACCACTCATGGGCCTCTCCATCCAAATGCAAGGTAGCGAATTTAATCACCTCGTCTTTTGTCATGGTATTAAGCTATCCAACTTTTGAACCCATGCTCGAGTTGTGGATTTGCTCGAACAGTCAAAAGAGGGAATGGTGAGCTTCCCAACCTTCCTCCTGAGATCACCGTTTTGCTGACCCCTATTAAATTTCCTTGGCCTATTCTTGTATTTGATAGTGTACTAGTCTTGTAGTAACATGGCTGCCTGGAAATCCTCACCCATAGCCTAGTACTCCCTCCAATAATCGTCAAAGGTCTCACCTTCACCTTGTTTCCCTTGATTCCCTACCTGTTGGTTCCCTGCGAACTGAGGCAAAAGAGGTCTGGGAACTATCCTGCCTGTGGTTCTAGTACCCACTTGTGCGGGAATGTGATTGTTGCTACCCTCTGCATGGTTTCCATTATTTCTGTTGGGACCCCCTACACAATTGTTGCCCACATGGTGTCCATTAGTGCCCCCATTTCCATTATTACCCCCATGGTTCTGGTTTGCCTGGTTGGTAGCAATCAATTGTGCCAATAGTTGTGCTAATTGTTGTTGCCCATTCTGTATGCCCTCTAAAATTTGCAAGGCCCTGTCTTCATTCTGATCCCCCATAGCTACTTCTTCGTGTTCTACCTCAGGTTGGTTTTCTTCTACTATCTCTTCCTGGTTGAAAATATTTTTTGCCCCTCGTTGCCTCCTACTTCTGTAGGTGATGTACCCTTCTCCATCTCCTTGATTCATGAAATTTTAAATCCCCTCAGGCTAGCAGGATTGAGGCTCTGATACCACTGTAATGACCTTCTAGTTTTCTGATATTTTTTTTTGTTTAGTTTGTGTTTCAGATGAGTTGTCAAACAGTTTTGCAGTCAAACATACTACCCAAAACATACACAAATCTCAATCTCTGCTACAGGATTATAAGGAACACCATGATATAGATCAACTGAGTTTATTGCATAAATTACACCACTATGACTAAGGCTAATAAGACTGATTCTTCGCTTACGCTCAGGGAGAAAGGACAAGAGGAAGGGGGATTAGTTTTAAATAAAAAGAATGGGTGATAGGGCTGTCTCACTCGGTACACGGACATACACAAAGAATACGGCTCTAAGACGGGCTCTGAACACGTAAATCAAAGGATAGGATAGACGGACTGGGTCTGGGTCTGCTCCGGTTGAAGTGGACGGGCGTACAAGGAGAAATTATTTAGATGGAAACAATACGAAGGAAAGCTCAGTGATAGTACAGAAATATATTAATAAAGAACCTGATATATAATCTTCTGTAGGTTGTCTTCTCAAAACAGTGAAGAATACGACCTGTTGGTTACAGCTCTGGGTGTAGCAGTCCCCTTGGACAGTGTGAGACTGATATATAATTTGTTTGCTGAAGATTCAAGCATTGGAATATAGGAAATCGACCCAGCAATGATATGAAACAGCTTAGCAGCTAACTCGACTCAGATGAGACAATAAATCCCAGGAAGCCCATAAATCAGTCATTTACGAGGAGACTTGGCCCAACTGATGAACAGATCCTCCTAGTATGAGATTAGGCCCTCCTTCTAAGTTCTACCTTAAATCAGCCCCAAACCACAAAGAAACTCGGCCCATAAAGAAATGTATAACCCAGCAAGGAGAAAATTGTGCCCACAGTCAATCACACGACCCCCTTCAGCCCCTAACTCGCTCAGCAAGATATGAACTCGGTCACTAATGGGATATCTCAACTTCTCTATGGAAAAATCTCAGTTTGGCTGCTCAGGAATGCGCCCAGCATAGAGAGGATGCGCCCAGACTCCAAGAAATGTGTCCAGCAGGCAAGAAATTTGACCAGCAAGCGAAACTCGCCCCTTCCAATCAGTAATACAATCCCCCTGGTCACTAAATTCGCCCAGCAAGGTGGAGAACTTCAGCCTTTATGAAGAAAAATGACTCACCTCAAGAAACTCAGCCGCCACAATGAAAACTCGGCCACAAATAGAAACTTTGCTGCCCAAAAAGAAGAATACTCAGATACACTAAAGCACCATGAAGAAATTTGTATGATCTCTTCCCCAAAATAACTAGCTAGGGTGGATTTGTCTCACCACCGAAACCAATCTCAGAAAAGTCTCCTAGGGTTTCCGTCCCAAGAGTTCCAAAACCACAATGAGCTCTCAATAAAAAATTAGAAAATGTCAAGACAAGAATGAGAGAGGGCGCCCTCTTTCTCCCCTTTTATTCCTCCATTCACCTTTTTGTGACCTTTTTACACTTTAATAAGTTTAAATGACGTTTAATATTCTCAAAGTCACTTAGGCGCCTTTTTAACTACTTACTCAATGTCCCCTTTTTTTAAATTAATTTAATTCCCGCTCCGGCGACATTAATAAATAATTAATTCCCTTTTTATTTCCCTGACTATGGCCCACGGGAATTACTTAGGCCATTTCGTCAATTCTCCTAGAAGACTCATTTGGAAAGGGACATTACAAAAGGGAGTCTAAGACTCCCTTACCCATAACAGGTTGTTGAATTTTTAATGCTTAGCTCAAGCACATGTAGTTTCTTTCAATTTAGCATGAACTTGAACCATAAACAATGCAGCAATACAATATACAATAGCTGCAGTAACCAAGATCACAAGAAGCATAACCATGCACAAGACACAAGAAGTTATCCTGGGAAAACCCTTCTCAAACAAGGGAAAAACCCAGCAATCCTTTGCTATAGATTCAAGAGAAGATCACCCTTTCACCACAAACCTTAGCGCACACAAGAGGGTGCTCTATGACCAAGAAAGCTAGCGCCTAAGAGAAGTGAGCACCAAATTTCAGATCTACACAATGTGTGTTGTGAGAATGAGATATGATCCACAATGGGGATGTATCTCTCTTATAAATACATGACCTAACTCATCAATAGATGTGTCTATTGGCACAATAGGGCCAACTTGTACAACTGAATAATATAATTAATCTTTTACACAATATTAATTATCTTTACATAGTAGGGCCGACTTGTACCCTTTACAATACAAATTAGGGTTTCACAATAATCTTACTCTTAGACAATATAGCAAGAGATCTCACAAGCATCCTCTAGTGCTCTGCCACTAGGGACAAGTCCACATGTGCTCAACCACAGGGACGTCACTCTCAACAGATCAACTCAACTAAATCCATAGGAGTACGAACTGGACAGCCATCTCAAGTCGACTCAACTAAGTCCATAGGAGTCCAACAGGAGACCATCTCAAGTCATCTCAACTCAGTCCAGAGGAGCACGACAGGAGACCAACACAAGTCATCTCAACTCAATCCAGAGGAGTACGACTAGCCTATCACATAGGCGTTCTCACAGATCGCCTCAACTCAGTCCTGAGGAGAACGATCTGGAGAATGTCTCATGAAGTTGAAATCATCAACACTCCCTCTCAACTAGGGAGGAATTCTCCACCAGGCCAAGTCTCTCACAGAAGTACTCGAACTTCATCCTAGCAAGCGGTTTGGGGAAGACATCTACAACTTGCTCGTGTGTAGAAAGGTACTGCACATGTACTACTTTCCTCTGCACCATATCTCTGATGTAATGGTATTTGATCTCGATGTGTTTCAATTTATCGTGAAACACGGGATTCTTTGAGAGCTTCACACAGCTCTGGTTATCGCAATGGATAACGATGGAATCCATCTCATGTCCAAATAAGTCTGCAAGGAGCTTGCGAAGCCACACTGCTTCGCGGACTGTCACACATAATGCAATGTACTCTGCTTCTGCGATACTCAAAGCCACATAAGTTTGTTTCCTGTTGCACCAGGAAACCATGGCATATCCCAAGGTAAAACAACAACGGGAGGTGCTCTTCCGATCCACTGCGCTCCCTGCCTAGTCTGCATCGACATATCCCTACAACCTCATGTCTACAACAGAGGCACATCTCAGTCCATAGCCAATTATGCCTTGTAAATATCTAAACACATGCTTCACTGCTATCCAGTGTGTCTGTCTCGGCTGACTCATAAACTGACTCAGTACACTCACTGCATAGCATATATTAGGTCTGGTGTTAACTAGATACATCAATGATCCAATCAGTTGTCTGAAAAGATGTGGATCAATCTCGCCTGAATCGGAAGAAGTCTAGCTCAGTTTCTTCAAATTCATCGCCATCGGTGTAGCAATGGGCTTGCAGTCTGTCATCCCGAATTTCTTCAATATCTCAACTGTGTATTTCCCCTGACTCAGGAGAATCTCATCAGTCCTCTGCCACACTTCTAGTCCCAAGAAGTAGTGCATCATACCAAGGTCCTTCATCTCGAATTCAGAAGCCAATGCACGCTTGCATTCAACAATAAGGCTTTCTCAACTAGTGAGGAATAAGTCATCAACATATAGGACCAAAATCAGGCACTCATCACAAATAATGTTGTAGTATAGATTAGGATCAACAACACTCTTGTTGAAGCCCATTATCCCCTAGCCTAGGGAAAACTAAGGAGATTATGTCTCGAGGCCCACAAGTCCTAGACATGGAGTACCAAGAGCCGGATCGACTTGAGCATGGCCCTAGAGGGCCCATCCTTTTCTTCTTCAGCACCTCCACTTTGTCAGCAGCAGCAACATCCATCACATCGGCCTGGTCCTGCAGCAAAAATGGGTCTTGCTCCATGAGATAATGAGTCTGGGTATCATGGTATGTGTCACTCTAATTCTCAAAACATTTGAATATGTGCATTTAATTCTTTTTACTTCTAACGTGTGCTTGGACCTTATGCCTTTCCACTTGACCACACCTGGGGGGAATGACAGGATGCCCTAGTAAGTTGGTTCCCATAGGGTTTGAGTTGCCACTGGGGGGATTCATGAAAGGTCGTTCGTTCCCACCATTCTTACCACTTTATATCTTTTTCCCGCTCATCCATCCCATACACTGGTCCGGGCATTGGGTTGGACAAACTAGCAAAGGGTTGTACCTTACCTTGTGGGAAGAAGGGGCTAAAGGCCCAGAGGGTAAAAGTAGCTGGCAAAAGATAAAAGCCAAAAGAATGAAACCTGCAGATGCTTCGCCCAGGGATTCCCGAGAAAGCAATAAAAGGCTTCTCAGCACGAAACAGAGGGACCCGTAAAAATAATAAATCAAGACCTAGTTGGAGGATAGGGGGTCTCATCACGAGCCAGCCTATTAGGTCCATGGGCATGTAGCAGTATGACACTACCATTCAGCTAGTCACCACGCCAGGGTAGTGGCTCTTGGTGGCATAGCCAAGAGAAAGGGGGTCTCATCACGAACCAGCCTTCTCATTTCCATGAAATGTTTGTGGGTAACATTGTCACCACTAGTCACCACGCCAGGGCAATGTCCCCTAACTAGTCTCTTGAAAGAAAAAAGCAAATAAGAATAAAAGATTAAAGGCATGAATGGGCTTGGAAACATTTGCATCCATGACAAGGTGCAGCCCACCCTCTTCAAAGGCACCCACAGGTAAGCCATACATTTCCCTGTTATCACTGCACCCATTGCCCAGACATCCCCTACCACCTCATCCACTTACATGGCCTGGATTTGACTTCACCCGAAAACATCCCACATCCAATGAGCACTAGCCCAATAGGACATCGTAGCGTCCCCTCCAAACCTGGCTTGTAGAATAACATAATGTCTTTGAGGACTTGTCCGGGAAAGGGGGTTTCATGCACATGTTTAAATAACTTGATGATTAGATGTGATTAACATTGCTATGATCCCTGTAACTTATGAGCCCATGGAGGGCGTACTTGTTGATGTTGCAAGGCCACACCTGATGGACAGATACATATGGGGAGATGATTAGTTCGGACCTCCATAGGGATAAAATCCCACCAGATGGATGTTGAGACCCCAACCAGGGGCAGAGACAGATCAGGGGTTTGCACCAGAGAGAGAGGAGGACGTTCCACCAGGGACAGCCTGGCAGGCCTGGACCCAGGGGGGTCTTTCCCTTTTCACCATGACGTCACCCAAGTTACCCATGACATCACCCAGTGTATTGGATGCTTTGGAGGCAGTTGTGTGCCAAGTGGCACATGTGGCAGGATCCTGAGGCCCAAGGAGGCCTAACATTTTGCTCCAGGAGGCCAACGTTGCCCTAAGAAGGCCTAACGTTACCCTAAAGGGGCATGACATCATCTTTATAGCTTGATTTAGGGTTTTATTATGACATTTAATGTAAAAAATGGATAGTATGTGTCACTGGCCATGTTGGCCTTTTTGACCTAATTCTGGTCATTGATATTGTTTAAATAAGGGTCTTAACCCTTGTATTATTCATCATCTTTCACTCACACTTGTGAGAACTGAAATTCACGCCCTATCTAGGGTTACTTGGATGAAATTTTAGGCGCACGTGTTTAGGAAGGCTAAATTTGGAGTATTTTGGCAAGTTTCTTGGTGGATGTGTTCAATTAGGTTTTGCTTGATGATTCTTGATGTATGTAAGTTAAATTTCTGCAATTCTTCTTAATTGAATGGTTATAGTTATGTTATCTTGCATTTTACATTAAGATTATGAAATTGCTTATTTAAAACCCTAGAAAGACTAGCACATGTTATTGTCCTAGTTTTAAAAGCCTTCACCTACTAGATCTTGTCAAGAGTTCGATTTTCTTGAAGCATTTGCTAGGGCCTTGACATTGCAACACCCTAGTTATATTTGCTTCATCTTAGCCGTTTTTGCTTCATCATTGAGTTGAAGAGGGAGGAAATTCTACTAAGGCCTAGGGTTACCTACACCTTAGTAGCCAATTTCCCCTAGGTTTGATAGTTGGAGCCTTGGGTTACCAACACTCCATCTATTTATCCCTCTTGTCTTTGACTCTCCTACTATCATCATTTTCCTTCAACATTTGTTGCCATATCATTGACTCCATTTGCCCTAAAACACTAGTCTAAGTCTTCTTATTGAGTGAATGATCAAAACAACCATCAAAACCTATACCTTGAGCTTCCTACTAACCATTTCTAACATTAGAATAGCCTAACCTACTGACATTGTTGTTGTTATTACTAAAGTAAGCTACAGCCATACATTGCAACATTAAAAGCTTCTAAAAGCAATTGAAAAGGTTGATTAATGCATTGCCTTGTTTGTTTCTAATAAATGCTAGTATTATGATGTTAATGGTTGATTATTCTTAGTCATTTTGAAGTTGTTTCAAGGCACTTATTGTGAAGTATCGCCTCATAAATATTGTTGTTATAATTTTCTGTTTACTTCATCATTATCAGCCAATTGTTTTATTTGAGAAAGTCTATGGTCTTATAAAGTGCTAACCAGCAAGTTGTACTTGCAATATATACAGTTTCTTGTTGCTTTGTTCCGGGCAGGTACACCTTGATATATTATCACTTCATTGGTTATAAACCCGGGACTTTCAAATCAATGGTGAGTTGTGAGAGGGGACCTTTTAATAGCCTTTTTGACCTTGCCTTCTCAAACCCCCAGGTCACCGGGGACATCTCCCCTGGGCCTACAACCCTAAATAGAAAGAGGAATCCTATTGAAGTGACAGTGATATGATACCCTCAAGTTACGCCAATATTGCTTTCCTTTTACCTTCCCTTTTATCAAAGTACAAATTGTGCGATAACAAAGCCAAAACTCATCAAGTATCCATCAATCTTCATCAAGTATCCATCAATCTTCTCATACCATGCACGAGGTGCATGTTTTAGTCCATACAGGGCTTTCTTCAACCTGCACACATGAGACTCCTTCTCATGTATCACGAATCCATCTGGCTGCTTGATGTAAACTTCTTCCTCAATCTCTCCATTGAGAAAGACCGTCTTCACATCCACCTGATGTAGTCTCCAACCCATGGATGCAGCAAGGGCAATAATCGTACAAATGAAAGTGTATCAGGCAACAGGAGCAAATGTCTCCTCATAATCTATTCCCTCCACTTGAGAGAATCCTCTAGCCACAAATCTCGCTTTGTACTTCTCAACACTTCCATCAGCTGCATGTTTGATCTTATAGATCCACTTGGAAGTCACTACGGACTTCCCTTTCGGTCTCGGAACAATATCCCACACATCATTCTTCATGATGGACTGGTACTCTTCGGTCATGGCATCTTGCCAAACATGCTGACCTGTTGCTTCTCCATGACAAGAAGGCTCAGTATCAATGATGTGGCTCATAGCTAAAACATAGCTCGAAAATCTTTGTGGTCTCTTGCTCTCTCAGAATGTACCACGAGGAGTTGCATGTCCCTCTGCCTCCTGCAGAGTCTGTCGAGCCCATGCAGGCCTCTTCTGGCCTACTGCAATGTCTCTGGGAACATCAACTGGAGCTACGGGATCAACTGGATTAGTAACTGTCTCCCTCTGAACTGTTGAAGGGGGAAAAGGTCTTGTCTCTTCTTTGTTCTCGTTGTCAATCTCCATCTGAGATTCTATGGATCTTCGAAAGGCTATCTCTTCCTCAAAGGTGACATCTATGCTAACTTTGATTTGTCTCTGACCAGAGATGTAGATTTGGTATGCCTTCGAAGATTCATTGTACCCCACAAATGTACCCTTCCTGCCTCTTGCAGTGTCTCATAAAGAAACCTTTTTGTCCACAAGTTCTACTAGCTCTACTTTCTTCTCAAATAGTTTGACTCCCTTTGAGTCAAGTGACTCCCTCTGAAGTCTAAAGGATAAACATCTGTCCTGGAGGAAATTGTGACATCATCCTTTTCCTGTGTTGTTATCCTGGAGACATCCCATGCCTTCTCAGGTCCTCTACTGCCTCTACAGTACTTTACTAAGCAAGGAGAAATATGGGCTCCCATACCAGGGATCATGGCCCTTCAATAATGAAATAAGAAATTTGGCCTCCCGTACTAGGATAATAACCAAGATGGCCTCCCGTAGGGATAACAACCAAAATGGCCTCCTGTACTAGGATAATAACCAACCAAGAAAATTTGGACTCCCATACTAGGGATAACGGTCCAAGTCATGAGGGCTCCCATTCCAAAAATAATACCCTTTATTATAAAATGCAAGCTACTACAAAGTAATGATGAAATCAAATAAGGCATGTAGTACAAAACTTACCTTAGTCTACAATCATGCTCAATCTTGCTTTTGGTCCTCCTGAGTGCAGTATGCCCATAGACGATCAAACTGAGGTAAATCTGCTCTTCCACTTATACTTTGAATGAATGGTTCCCAATGGCTTGGAAGAGCATTGAGAGTAATCATGACAAGTTCTCTTTCTGTTATGCTTTCTCCAATGGCACCTAACTGATCTTTGATCTCTGAAATATTCATAAAGAAGGTAGCAGTGGTCTCATCTTTCGTCATTGAATAGATGATTATCTTCCTAGCTTTGACATCATTTGTCTTCCATTCAGCCTTCTCTTCATCGGTTGTTGTTGCTGGTAGAGTTCCTTCTATCAATCTCAATAGGTCACTCTCTTTTAGAGTGATGTGTAATCTTGACTTCCAGGAGTTGAAGTTGCTTGATCCATCAAGCCTATCTTCCACCAAAGTTATGTTCCTCATGGCTTGCAGATTCTTCACAAACCCTAACGGCTAGGCTAGAAACCCTAGCTTCAGAAAACCTGACGGTTAGGCTAGAAACCCTAGCTTCAGAAAACCTGACGGCTAGGCTAGGCTAGAAACCCTAGGTTTTGTTGGACTTATGACTTCCAACAAGAAGCCTTGGAGAGGCAAAAGAACCCTAGCGAGCTACAAAATTCCCCAACGACCTGCAGAAACCCTAGAAGCCAAAATCTGCAGAAACCCTAGGGCCAAAAATCCAAACTTCTTCAATTTCCAATCTGAGAGTTGCAGGTGGTGCGCTGGACTAGGTTGTACCTGTCTGTACAAAAATTAGGGCCAACATTCCAAGGGAAAGTGCTAAAACTAGCTTGACAAGGAAAATGGGTAAGGGTCATTTTTGCAGTTGCAGCAAGAAGGTGACGGCTAGCTTGAAAGAGTGTTGGAGTAGCTTGTGCAATGGCTATTCAGGAACACTGCTCTGATACCATATTGAATTTTTAATGCTTAGCTCAAGCACATGTAATTTCTTTCAATTTAGCATGAACTTGAACCATAAACAATGCAGCAATACAATATACAATAGCTGCAGTAACCAAGATCACAAGAAGAATAACCGTGCACAAGACACAAGAAGTTATCCTGGGAAAACCCTTCTCAAACAAGGGAAAAACCCAGCAATCCTTTGCTATAGAGTCAAGAGAAGATCACCCTTTCACCACAAACCCTAGCACACACAAGAGGGTGCTCTATGACCAAGAGAGCTAGCGCCTAAGAGAAGTGCGCACCAAATTTCAGAT
>ML780161.1:445589-471427 GCA_009831015.1 Picea engelmannii | reverse complement strand
TGAAAACCGTTAAGTCTGCTGAATTTTGAATGGGACCTAAAATTCTACTTTCTCCATATAAAGTCTAATGAGGTTGGAACCACTCTCAAACATCCTGAAACAATTAATGGTAATGTTAAAAATTTAAGTAAAAGTGACATTTTGTCACTTTTACTTTAAGAATTTAACATTACCATTAGGGAACGCCTTGGGAGCGGGGGGGGGACGCTCCCTGCAACTATGCTCCCATAGCTGATGATATCATTCATTACATGATGCAAGTAACACTAACTGGAAGTTTTGGGGCCCCACGGCCCCTTTATTTCCCTAACTTCCCTTTGAAAGCCACGGAAACCTGGCCGTACGGGCGCGGTACGGCCCTGAAACGCCATCGGCCATACCGTACGGCGTTTCCCTTTCGAGAAACGCCGTACGGTACGGCCAGCGGCGTTTCGGGGCCATACCATACCCGTTTCGGCGTACCGTACCGTTTCGGGCTCCGAAACAGAGGGGGGGGGGCATTTCCTGCAACATAGGCCCGTACGCAACGAGTCATTGGCACGCTTCCTGCTGATGCACATTGACACGCACAGGAGAATTGGGAAGAGATTCCTTGACAACTCCACTCTTTGAGAGCATGGGAAGAGGAGACCTGAGTGGAAATGCCCCATTTCCATTGTCAACAGAACCTTTTCACTGTTTCCCTGGCCGTTGTGAAGGACAAGAATGCCAGGCTGAGAAAGATGATTCGGCCCCCTTTTATGAACAATCAGGACCCACAGATGCGAGCTCCCCAGGATGTGGATAGCAGAGTAGAGGACCCAGGCATGGATTACCCAACAGTGGTTTCACAGCCAGCAAGTAACTAGATGTTTTTTAGATGTTTACTGTTATGCAAAATTTTTGTGAGACAGTAAACTAGTACATTTGAATTTAGTTTTTGCAGTAGATTTAGTGGCAGAAGTTTAAACTTTGAAGTGATTAAAGACAGTTTCTCAGATTCTTTATTTCACTACTACATATATATTTTGCAAGCTGTATTATGACTGTCCGGGTTTGGCCACAGTCCCCCACTTTTGTTTTATCAATACAAAATACCCGTTACTGTTATTTGTTTTTTAAATTACCAAGCTTCAAGTGAATTCAATTCAATCTTATAAAGGGAAAAATCAAGTTCAATACAAAAGAATCGATTTCAAAGTTGATACAACTTATGTCACTTCAAGATAACTAAAATATAACTCTAAAGTTGAATTTAAGTCCATTGATCATTTCCTGCATGTGAAGACAGCTTTCCTTAATGGGATCATTGAGGAAGAAGTGTACATAGAGCAGCCTAGGGGCTTTGAGGTAAGCGAGAAGGAGTCCCATGTGTGCAGGATTAAGAAAGACTTGTATGGACTCAAGCAGGCACCAAGAGCATGGTATTCCAAGATTGATGGATATCCGCAGAGTATGGGCTTCACCAAAAGTGAAACAGATCCTTACTTATATTATATATTTGTTTAGACTGATCTGCTCATTTTGGTGTTGTATGTAGATGATTTGTTTCTGACAGGTGCAGAGAAGCTCATTACAGAGTGCAAAGCAGACATGGCAGCTGAGTTCGAGATGAAGGACAACAGCATAATGCATTACTTCTTGGAATTGGAGGTTTGGCAAAGACCAGGGGAGATTTTCCTTGGGAAGGGTAAGTATGCAATTCAGATCCTGAAGAGGTTTCAGATGGAGGACTGCAATTCTATGGCCACACCCATGATCACTAATCTGAAGGTGACAACTTCAGATTTAGAGTTGGTGGATCCCACGTTGTACAGGCAGCTGATAGGTTCTTTGATGTATTTGTTCAACACTAGGCCAGATATATGTTTTGTAGTTACAGTGTTACACCTCAGATTCTCTGCACAGTGCAGTGTACCCTACATTTTTTCACAAGATGTGACCACTCTGATGGGCCCAAAGTGTGATGATTTCTTTGTATGTGGCCATGATGGGATGATTGGCGTACAAGTGTTGGTTAGTTGGTTTCCCATATGTGGACAGTCATGGCATGTTCTTTTAGTCCTATTACCCCCCCACATCTAGGAGTAACTAAGGAGATTGAGTCTCGAGGCCCGCAGGTCAGACATGGAGTGCCAAGAGTTGGATGACCAGCATAGCCCATACAGCCCCTCTCCTCTTCACCACATTTCACCATCATCGTCAACCACAGAGCAATGTCCATGTTCTTTTAGTCCTGTTACCCCCCCACATCTAGGAGTAACTAAGGAGATTGAGTCTCGAGGCCCGCAGGTCAGACATGGAGTGCCAAGAGTTGGATGACCAGCATAGCCCATACAGCCCCTCTCCTCTTCACCACATTTCACCATCATCGTCAACCACAGAGCAATGTCCACCACATCAGTATGGTCCACGTGAAGGCGGTGGGTCGTGGTGGGTCTTGCTTCATGAGGTAACTAGTCAAGTTTCATAATAAGTGTCATTTTAATATTTGAGGCATTTGAATGAGTTTCAGATGATTCTTCCTGATTATCTAATGTTTTCTTGGAAGTTATACTTTTTGCCTCATTTCACCTTGGTGGTTATCCTGGTATCCTAGTAAGTGTCGTCACTCCCAAGGAAAAGGGGTGCTACTGGGGGGTCTTCTTGAAGAGCCACCGTACCATTCTTGACCATACTTACCACTTTCCATCATATTTCCCTTCCGTTTCCTCATCTTTTGGGTCTTCGGGTTACATGTACCCCAAAAAGGCTTATACCTCATTATCTTATGGGAAGAAGGGGCTAAATACCCAAAGAGTTTGTTGATCGCATTAAATAAAGAAAGAAAGTTAAGAGTAGTTGTGACCAAAATGCAACAGCAGGGTAAAGGGTAAAGAAAAAGCCAACCCATACTTGAGCTCTACCCCCCCCCATTTAACGTCGCCCCTAAGTCTTGAGTGTGAATAAATGCCTCACCTGTAAATAAGGACTTTAAAATACCCCACCATAAATCAAAATCAAGGAATGCTATGCTTGAAACCTTTTTAAGGGGACTCGCAAATCATAATAAAGAAAAAGGCATAAAAGCAGGCTTGGAAAAAGGAATTGTCGAGGAGAGGGTAACTCAAGATGTCACACACCCTCTACAAAGGCACCCATGGAAATGAGACCATACAAGACCTTGCATGTCAATGACCTGTTAACCTCTAGATTTTCACCCTTGAAAATCTTGAGGGTTAAGAGCCAACATGCAGCACTTTGGTTGGCATACTGAGATTTTCCCAGGGTTTTAGCACTTATGTTGAGCTGGAGGCTCGTTCACACAAGAGGTAGGTACATGATCAGTACATGGTTGCTTAGTTCAGAGTCACAGTCTACTTGGTTTCCATGCATTTTTTAGAGAGATGTATACATACAGGTGTTGCTACTTTTTAGGAGGCACGGTTTGAATGCGTCTCCTGGTTGTTTGGGAGAGTTCAGAGCATACAGTATGAGTCCTTTCCGGATTCTAGGCCCGATGACACTTTTTCCGAGCGACATGCAAGAACTTGCTATTTTTGGCAGGTTGCAATCCAGGCCCCAGATTTAGATTCCGAGAGCACAGTATTGATCCTTGAGGCATCCAGAGGCCTTTGGACCTTTTTCCGAATGATGTCACCTAGATTACTATTTTTAGCAGGTTGGGTATCAGGGCCCGCATGACAGTTCTGATTGCATATTTGGATCCCTTGCAGAAAGATGAGATTAATGAGTATGAAGTCAAGGGTATTCGGACAACTTTCTATTTTTAGAAGGTTGAGCACCAGGGCTCGCATGTCGATTCTGATTGCAGATTCGGATTCCTTGTGAAAAATCGAATTCAATGAGTATAATATCATGGACATGCGAGGACTTTCTATTTTTAGCAGTGTCTATTTTTAGCAATAGACACATGATGGTGCTCCTGCAGTCATGTCGAGCATTTGTGGAAAGTTTGGGTCAGTTTCGACAAGTTTCAAAATTTTGGGACCGGATGGATATTTTTAGCAGCTGTTATATTTAGCAAGTCCAGTCATCTCCAGCAATGACAAGTGGCGAGATCAAATTCCGACATGTGGTCCAGTTTCAGTGAGATGTGGCATCTACGTGGCATTATTTGACCAAGGGCGCATGGGGTGAGGTAGCACTTCCATGGAGAAAGTTTAGCCAATTGGGCTAACTTTTCTCTCTAATTCTTCTTCACCCGTCATAAAACCACTTTCCGTACATTGTCCCTAAACCCCATTTCCCTTTAATTCTATCCTAATCCTAAACCCAGATCCCTTTATCCTAAACCTCTATCCTAATCCTAAACCCATTTCCCCTTTCCACACTATAAAACTTTTTGAACCCAGCAATATGATAACCAAGCACAATAGATTATTCCCAGAAAATTTAATCTTCCTACCGAAATAAAAATTTTGATCTATACAATGATTACACTAGCCGAGTAAAGTTCATGCACAACGGAAATTAATAGTCAAACAACACAAGAACACAAGATATACCCTGGAAACCCCAACTCTAGGGAAAACCAGCAAAGGAGGGCTTTATTCTTCTCTTCTTTAGACAATCTACAGCAGCGATAATACAAATTACAACTCACAAATCATATCTAGAAATTTACAGCCAATAGGAAACCCTCCTAGGTGTGTCGTATGGCCTCCCAAGACTCTCCTTCATCAAGGAATCACTCCACAGATGAATCGGCTCCTTCAAACAACTGATCAACCCTCTGTTAAGCCTCTCCAAACCCTCACTGTTCTCAGAAAATTGTTGCCTTGTCCTCAGAAATATCTGCAGAAAATTTGGCTCACAAGAAACCCTTGTGCCCCCCTCCTTTCTCTCTCAATCACTGAGATGATCACAATACAGTTATCTAAATAACTAGTGCCCTCACCCTCTCTTTATACTCTTGAATTTACCCTCTTAGTCCTAACCCTAGATCTCCAAAGAGATTGATGGTTGAGATTAGATCTAGCCTCTAAATGAATGGCTAAGATCAGATCTAGCTTTTCTCAAGATCAACGGTTGGGACTTAATCTTCTGTTGAGACAACTTAAGTTGTTTTTAAAGTGAACTTTAGAAACTTAGGCAAATAAAGTCAATGACAAATTAGAACATAAATTATCATACTTTCCTAAGTTAAACTTAGGCAAGAATAATAAAGAGAAACCCTAAATAAATGTGTCGAAACCCTAGAAGACAAGTCGGCTCAGAAAAAGAATTAATATTAAAGTATTAGATTCTAAAAGGACAAGTCGGCCCAGACAAGTGACATGAACCACTATAAATAAGAGATGATCTAGCTCATTTGTACTCACACACTTCACACACTCTCTTAGTTAAGTCTGGCGCAAGTTTGGAGCTACAGCTGCAAGGATGGAAGGTGGAACTTCTGGGATGGTTCTTGGTGTCTCTCTCTAGTGCCATCTAGCCTAAAATGTGTGCCTTATCCTCTAGGATCTCTTGGTGGTGTTCTTGGTGATATTTCTTGGTGGTATTCTTGGTAAGTGCAACTGCAACTGTAGTTGTTGCAGCTGAGTATTGTTCTTGTTCTGTGGCTTTGGGACTTTTTGTTTGGTGAGCTATCTTTGGAGAAAGATGAGCTCTCTTGGTTATCTGTTGGTTCTAGTGCTGCTTCTGAAATCATTCTATCTAGAAAAGGTTATGGTGCTCGGGGGTGGTTGCGTGCCTAGTATTGGGTGACAATAGTGATATTGTCTATGGTAAAACGAGCACATCTAATATTTCAACAAACCCTAAGGGGATGTACAATCACAAGCCCTAGAATTTAACCAGTAAAGAAAACTTTAAGGGGGTGTACAATCACAATCCCTAAATTTGACCTTATTTGCTTCAACAAGCTTAAGATAAATGATTAACAAGGAAGGGGATGCACAATTACAACCCTTCTTAGGGTTTCTAACAAAATTACCAAAGGGAAACAAGATAACATGCAACTTATCAACAATTTGATAAAGCATATGCTTACAACACCAAGAACAAACATAAATATTTGGAAAGAACACTTAGTATACCAAGTCGCTATGCATGAGGAAACCCTAATTCATGAATCATCCATCAAAAACAAGAGAAACATCCACAATATCACACTCCAAGAGGTGCGCACAAGTACTCCAAGTGCAACATCATCCAATCAAACCCTAATATGCTCAAGGGTGCATTGTCTAGCCTTTGGGGTTTTTTGCCCTCTCAATGGTACATCATGATGTATGTGCAACATCCAAGCTCATCTATTCATCGTCTAAGGTCCAGGAGGTGTTGGGAGGTGCCCCAGGACATGTCCAATCATCATCTAGCCGACACTTTGTATCAAATGTGCAACTTCCTCCGTATAGTGCACAATGTCCTGGGTATCATCATAAAAAAGTCCTCCAAAGGACCATGTCAAGGGTGCATCATGATCAAACAAAGCCCATAGAATCAGGTAAAACCAACAAGTACACGATAGAAGAACCATTAGAATCATACAAAGTAAGCCACCACTTAATACAAAAGCCGCATAAGCAATTCACATTAGGTATCTTCTTCAAACTTCACATTAGCTCGAGACTTTATGCAATTGGCCAAGTTTAGGTATGGGAAGACCATCAAAAGACCCTATTAGGTGTGTCAATACCCAAGTAAAGGGACGGTGCCTAGAAAACCCATCAAAGTGTAAGT
The DNA here is from genome assembly GCA_009831015.1 of Picea engelmannii. Lineage (NCBI taxonomy): Eukaryota > Viridiplantae > Streptophyta > Pinopsida > Pinales > Pinaceae > Picea > Picea engelmannii. The sequence goes on along the minus strand of ML780161.1, from coordinate 464,761 downwards.
ATAGTGATGATGTGGCATGGGGTTCACTTCATGGTTATGGAATCATTGACATGCAAGGTAACCGTGCTCCGTCCACTTCCATGAGCACCTTTGTAGAGGGAGCACTTGTTGATTCAGATACCCTTTCCTCGACAATGTGTGTATTCCAAACCCCTTTCTTGCCTTTTGATATTCTTTTATTGCTTTCGCAAGTCCCTTTTTCAAGTTTAAAGCATTCTTTATTTTTCTTACTAGGATTAAGTCTTTTTAATTGATATGCATTCAGTGCATTAGGACTAAGGGTGATCGCCTCATCGCGATGTTATATTTTGGGGTAGCTCAGATAGGTACTTCTGCACTGGCGGTGCCTAGCATGAGGAGGTGTCCGAGCGACACTCTCTAGATATTAACTTTATTGTTAAAGTGGCTTTTATCTAATGACTTAAAGTGACTTTGTATAAAGTTGAGTGACTTAAGTGATTTAAGTCATCTCAACGAGAGATTAAGTCATAGTCATTGATCTCAAGAGGTCAATATCAGATCTTGAAATTTGATCACTTTGGAGATAGGGTTTTAGTCATTAGGAGTTATAAAAGCAAGTCTAAGGAGAGTGAGAGGCACACAATAAGTGCATAGGAGCAAGAGGGAGTCTTGCTCATGTACTTGTGTCTGAGTGGGCAGGGTTGAGGAAGTGTGCAAAGGGGCAGCAAGGAGATAGCAGCTAAGTGGGCTAGGTTATTGTTGCATTGTAATTCCTCTGATGGGTCGTTATCCCAGGATGGGAGCCCAAGATTTTTAGCAATAAAATCAAACTCAGAATTGGCTTTCCCGCAAGGGTTTTTCTAGGGGTGTTTACCCGAAATCTCTTGTGCATTGTGTGTTTGGTTTCTATTGTTTTAATGCTTCCACTAAATGTTAGTTGATAACCTAGGTGTGTTAATAATCAATAAAGCGATTTTATTTGGATTGTTAGTCGTGTGTTGGGTTTCATAGGAAATCAACATGGTATCAGAGCCGAGACTCTCAAAGACGGAGACAATGTTGCACAAAGACAGGATTTTGTAGCAACAAGAATCTGTTTGTGGGATTTATCGTAGACAGACTGTAGGGTTAAAAAAAAAAACGGGGTACCTTACCCAGTCGTACAACACCGTACGGGTCGTACGTCATACGATCATCTGTTGCAAAAGAGAAATCAGGTTGATTGGGCCAAGTAAGGCTGAGAACAAAGTACTTAGAGGCAGCCAAAGACAGTCAGTGGTCGCAGATCCGTCGGGTTAAACAAGAGAGGTCCATCAGCAGAGTGAGATAAGTGCAGTCGGCTAGTAGAGCACGTGGGTTGCGTACACAGCAGGTGTGGTCATGTTGCGTGGAGATGACAAAGGAATTACCCGCATGGAGAAGAAACGACAGTTGAGGTGACGTGGATCGACAACAAGTAAGACCATCGAAAATTAGCAGCGGCAGTGGGAGCCGAGTGGACCAAGTGGCAAAGGATCCAGGTTGAGGCACAAGCGGTAGAGCACCGGTGCAAGTTGACCGTCGGCTGGGAGTTTTCAGACGAAGAGACACCCAAGATGTTGTTGCTGGAAAAAATCGGGCCGAGTGGTCGTTTGTGCATGGATGTTGAGATCAGGCATGAGTAACAGCAGGTGCGAGTCGAGTTGAGGAGCCACGATGTTGGGTTCGCGTGGATACAACCGTTGGTATCCTTCAGGAATTTATGACGGGTGGTCATCCACCAAAAATTATAGCCGCCATAATCTTTTTGTGCAGCCACAGAGGAGATTGGAGTCGTCGGCTGAGTGGAGAGCGGCCAGCAAGGCCGAGTCAGTCGTCGGCTAAGCGAAACATGGTCGCAAAGAGTCGGGAGTTGTGGGCAGACCCAGCAAGGGTCGGGCAACAAGCAAACTGCCCAGAATTTTTTCGGGCAACCTAGGTCAACCCAGGGAGGTCCGAGCAGTGGACATAACTATCAGGAAGCAGGCTGAGATAGTCAGGGGTTTCTCTGGAGGTGGAAAGAGTGATGTATGCCCCAATGTTGAAGGTAAATTTGCTCTCAGTATCAGCCTTGGAGGACATGGGGTATGCAGTTACATTCGAGGATGGACAGGTACTCATACGTTCAGAGGGAGTAGATACCCAGGATGCAGCAATGAGGCTTGGAATCAGGGAGGGTACGATGTACAGGGTGTTGGGACAACCTGTAGTGAGGTCCAAGGGGATCTTGGATCATAGATCAAATCAGAGTGCAGCAAAGATAGCAGGAGGGTCTTCCAGTTCAAAGGGAGCAACTACAACAACAGCAGATTTGATGGGGTCAGAGATTGATCCAGGAGGAGGTTCTTCCAGAAATACCTTCCTCGCTAAGAGGGAGTGTTAGCTTTTGGGGTAGCTCGGACAATACTTTTGCATTGGCAGTGCCTAGCATGAAGAGGTGTCCGAGCGACACTCTCTGGATATCAACTTTATTGTTAAAGTGGCTTTTATTTAATGACTTAAAGTGACTTTGTATAAATTTGATTGACTTAAGTGATTTAAATCATCTCAACGAGAGATTAAGTCACAGTCATTGATCTCAAGAGATCAAGATCAGATCTCGATCGTTGATCACTTTAGAGATAGGGTTTTAGTCATTAGGATTTATAAAAGCATATCTAAGGAGAGTGAGAGGCACACAATGAGTGCATAGGAGCAAGAGGGAGTCTTGTTCATGTACTTGTGTCTGAGTGGGCAAGGCTATGGAAGTGTGCAAAGGGGCAACAAGGAGATAGCAGCCAAGTGGGCTAGGCTATTGTTGCATTGTAATTCCTCTAATGGGCCATTATCCCAAGACGGAAGAACAGGATTTTTAGCAATAAAATCAAACTCAGAACTAGCTTTCCCGCAAGGGTTTTTCCAGGGGTGTTTACCCGAAATCTCTTGTGCATTGTGTGTTTGGTTTCTATTGTTTTAATGCTTCCGCTAAATGTTAGTTGATAACCTAGGTGTGCTAATAATCAATAAAGCGAGTTTATTTGGATTGTTAGTCGTGTGTTGGGTTTCACAGGAAATCAATGAGCGAGGGGGTCGAGCTCAAGCTGACCTTTGGCTTTTGGATTGGTCATTTATTATCCCATATTTCTTCTTTCTTTTATATTATGCTTTCTTTTTCATTCATTTTTTGTAGCAGCTGCATCAACCTCGGCATTCTAGCCCTTCTTCTCATAGGAGAATGAACCACGGGCCTTTTTGGTGTACATGTAACAACCATTACCAAAAGATAGTACACTGCAGAAGGCCCCAGGATGAAAAGTGTTAAGTATGAAAGGGAGTGGTATGTTACCCCTATCAAGGCCTCCCGGTAGTATCTGTGTTCCCCAAGAGTGACAACACTAGACTAAGACACAAATGATGGCCACCAAGGTGAAACAAGGAAAAAAGTATAACTTCCAAGCTCATGATCCATTATCTGACTTCAACTCATGATCCTCACCTAAATGCCTAATGCATTAGACATGACACTTTATATGAAACAATGACTAGTGTACCTCATGTGTGTTGGACCACCATCATCAAATGAACCATATTGATCAAGTGAAATGAGTTGAGTTGGATGAGGGGGGAGGCACCCGAGGGGCTGTTTTCTGTGGAGAATACTGATGATCATCATCATCATCAAGATCCTTGTCTTCATTGCAGGCCATGAGACATGATCTCCTCTAGTTACCCCTAGGTGAAAGGGGTAACACCTATGAATGCTAATGAACTCCAAGGATCTACTATGCTGGTGAGAGAAGAAAGGCCCATGAAAATGTGAAATGAATCATGAATTTTCAAGGGGTAACAAAGCCCACACAACCTGAGTAATCTATCAACAGATGTCTTCCTCGATTACCCTTGTAATCTCCCTTTTCAAGGATAGAAGGTGAGGAGGGCCATCCAAAGAGTCACTTAATGGCGTGAGACAGACGATGAAGATACTTGAAGGTTGCAAGAGTAAAGAGACCTCGAAATACAAGCATCACTTTTGCCTTGACGACCAAATAGTGATCTATAAACGAGGGACTTATAGCCCACTCGCTTCACCAACACGGATCCTTTGTGAAATTTAACTTTTGGTCTATGTCTCGACTCTCAATCTTATATAGAGATCTTTGTCTTGTGATTGGCTTTCTCTTGATTGTAACCTGCGCACATCAAACTGCTAACAACACTAGAAATCAGACCAATAAAAATCAGGACTCTGCAAATACTCTCGCTGAGAACTCGGTTTTCAGAACTGATCTCGGAGGCTTTCGTGCACAATGCAAGTCTGAGTGCAACTTCTCTGCAATCGCCTCTTTGCTCACTATTCTCCTGAAGGCATATGAGGTTGGTTTTGTTCGTAACTTCGTAGTGTCAAAGTCAAATACCAATCAGCGATGGTGTATGAAAGGCTTCAAGGCTTGAGCTCTTTCGTGTTACCTCAGAAATCATTGCTATCCATGCCATATGGATTTAGTTATCCTTTGGTAATGAATTTATGGATCAAAGCATTGCAGCAATGTACCACTAATACATCGGCCAGATATAACCAACATTAGCTGATCCCAAGTATACTTGACAGAATGGACTCGATTGAGACCTATGTTGGACCCTTTTCAAATGTTATCTTCTCATCGAACGAGCCATTTTCACCCAAGATTGTTCATAGTCAGTCCCCTAGTATATTAAATTCAAAGGTACAAAATTCCACAAGAACAAGAGCTAGCTAGCTTTCTAACTCCTGCATTGCCTACACCTCAGCTTGCTCACGCAAGGATAATTGCTTCTGAGCAAGACAGAGGTAAACTAAAAATTCGTTCCAATGGAGTTATTGCATGGCCATCTGAGGGGCATGAAATGACAACCTCATTTGTGGAGCATGTCCATTTTAGCGATGCTTTCGCTAATGAGACCCACTGTTCTGTAGCAACTAATGTATTCTTGGTTGCAACTGTCACACCTAGAACCAGTGAATGTGATCCTGAAACTAATGCAATCAAGTGTCACCACCTCCCAGGCTTCAGTTTGGAAAAACAAGGAAATTGCATGTTGAGCGAGTTGCACCGCGAAGTTGTGTACTTCTCCCAAAGTGACTGTTTTCATGCACATAGAGCACAGCCAATGGCCCTGGAGCAAGTACTCTCAGATAGGGATAACAAAGATGAAGGTGATGACTTCCTCAAAATGACATCGCTCTCACTCTTCATATCTATTTAAATCTTGGTGAAGGTATTTCCCAAGCCTGGGAACAAAATGGAACCCAACAACCACAACAAATCAAAGTGTGCCTTCCAACATCCAACCAAATTGACACAAGTAGTGGGACGTAGTCTCCACAAACTCCAATGTGCAGATATGTAATGCAAAGCTCCACAAGATCATTATAGTGCTCAACTGTCAACAAGAACTTTTACAGCAAGCTCTATAAAACACTTCTTCAAAAATCCATAATGCTTGAGTAATGCCTCCAATGTATGCGACAACATGCTTGATTTTCTTAGACAATATGAGTATTTGTGGTAATAGACATGCTCACAGTTATAATAGGAAAAAATCCATTTCCTTCACTAAACCCAGATGATAGAAGCTCATGAAGGCTCAAGCCCATGCTACTCAGCACATCTAGTGTCCAATGCATGCGTGAATGTCGGTTGAGTATGTGGCTGTTGGTCAAGTGTGTGGCTGCATCAATGTTCCAACGCACTCATGTAAGTCCAATTTGATAGCTATGGGAGGAGCTTCTGCGTAGGTCACCAAGCAAGAGCGACTCATTTGACCTCTAGAAAATGCCTAAACAGCCACAGGGAATCGTATGACCCTACTAAATGCCCAATGGCCATGAATAGGGACGAATTGCTAAAATTAAGAGGCTGCAAATGGAAACTTGGCTAGAAAATTGTAGCAGTCAATTTTCTGCAGCCATTGATCGCAGAATTTAGAATGAAATGGACGGTGAGTAGTTCAGAGCTGTTGGCTTTCATAGAGCATTAATCAAAAAAGAGTTTCTGAGTGATGCTAACAAAAATACAATGGAGAAATCTTTATTTCAGCCATGAATTCAAATTTCAACATTCAACTACAGGGATCACATTTAGCATAGCTAATAACAACAATAACTCATATACAATATTTAATAGAATTCATTACAGCCCAAAGAGAAATTCATCACATAAAGACATAGTGTTTACTCTGAAAACCCAAATGGGAAAACCAGCTTTGAATGGGTGCTCAGTCCATTTCATGGTTACAATGTTTTCATGGCTATCTATCCATCCTCTTCTCTCCTAGCCAAAAAAAGGGTGAAAGTATAGGAAGAAATAGGGAGAGTTGGGGTAATGGAAAGGCCAAAAGGCTTGACCTTTCATTTTCCATTCCTCGGTCTCTTCTCCTCTCCAATTATATTTTATTTTTATTTTAAATAATTCATTTTTTTCTTCTCATTTTATCTTATTCCACTTTTATATATCTTATTCCACTTTTATATCTACATTGTTTTTTCATAGTTTGTCTGACCTTTTTTAATTGCCGAATTAACTTGCAAGTACTGAGTATTACAATCATTTTCTTATTCCACTTTTATATCTGCATTGTTTTTTCATAGTTTGTCTAATCTTTTTTAATTGCCGAATTAACTTGCAGGTACTGAGTATTACAACCATTTGCTTGTTCAGATCCATTTCAAATCAAATAAGTCAGAAGGATATCTAAGTCGCCCAGAGATATAATCACTGCAAGACTAGAGTCTATGAACATAAGAGCAGCCTGAAGAACCCCTCGACATAGAAGGGGCGAACACTAAGAAAGAGAAGGTCAAATTTCAATGACAAGGTTGGTTTCTTGATAACCTCTACCAGTTTTTACACGCATGAAAAGGACACATTTCTTGATAACTTCTAATGTATGTTATGGGCTAGCCAATAGCCAATATAAATGATCACTTGTTTAAGTAAATAGTAGGTAAGCCTAAAACTAGGCCCAGATGAGTAATAAGTGGAATTAGTATATGTAAGAGGTTATTATAGTTATTCATAGACACAATTGTATATGATTGGGTTATGGAGAGATTCTCTTATTTTTAAGAGTTGCAAATGCAACTTATTATTGTTATTACACTTTGGAGTTGTGCTTTCCATCTATATTTGGCATATTCCATATTTTTGTAGTTATGTTTTGATAACATGGAATATATATTACACCAAATAAAGATGGGAGTAATGCTCCAAAATGCAATAATGATGATGAGTTGCACCACAACTCCTAAGAAATAGGAGAATATATCTACTAAGCCAAAAGGCAATAATATTAAAGAATCATATACATTTCTGTGTGTGAAGGATCATAATAATCTTTTATAATAATAATAATTTAATTTTAAGGTCATGACCTAGCCATACACAAAATTGATGTGTGAGACCACCCATGTTTGTGGGACAAGAGACCCTCTCCCCGCAGCAATTTGAATGCTTAATCTACAGGGGTGTACATACCCTACCCTCCTTCAGGTTCAAACCTATGACCTCCAAGAAAGAAACACATGCTCTTATTGGTGTCATAAGCATATCTACTATTATTGGTAACGCTGTCATTTTGGCATACTAGGTTGTTATAAGGCCACACCAATAATAGGCATACCTGCTATTTACTCATACAAGTTATTCCTTATATTGGCTAGAGGGTCATAACAAAGAATCATATACATCTATGTGTGTGAAGGATCATAATAGTCTTTTATATATACTAATTCCTTAGTGATCACTAGTGTGAACCTATAATGGCCTAGTCATAGACGTACCTACTATTTACTTATACAAGTTATTCCTAATATTGACTAGAGCTCATAACAAAGAATCATAAATCTATGTATGTTAAGGATCATCATAATATTTTATATATACTCATTCCTTTATTACTGTGGGCCTAGTTATAGGTGTACTTACTATTTACTTCTACAACCTATTCCTTATATTGGCTAGAGGGTCATAACAATGTAGTTCTAGTAGGTCTCTAGCATAAACAAGAAACCAGTGAGTAGACACACTTAAATGCAGGGTATCAATCGTTCAAGGCAATAATAATGGCTGTACTTTCACCTGCCCCTGATATGAATTCCTCACCAACCAGCATATGCTCGGCGAGAACTATGTTTAAAGAATTTATTCTCAGAACCCAATTGGGTTAATCATTCAAACCATAATCTTCTAAATAGATTGCAGCCAGCGATACATGCCATTACTAGTTAGTTCATGTCATTGCCCATCCTCATCCCATTTTTTGCAAGTGTCTGCTACAACAATCCTTTATCATTGTTATTGGAGAAAAATAGACGTTGTAAAGAGGATGAGAAAAGAATAAAACCTCTTCAAGTTCGTCGAGGACCTGGTCTGTATCGGCCAAATTCCAATAAGTGAGAAGCTCGTCGACTACAGCCAAATTGTCTCTCGTTTTGGAGAATCCAGAGAAAAGCTTCTCCACATCACTCTTTGCCTTCTCTTTAATAACTCTCCCCAGCCTGCCAAAGAAGCCTCCCGCCTTGTCTGCTGCACACACCACCCTTCCCCCTGTTGCTAGATATCTCTCACATTGCATGTGGGATTCATATAAGCCATTATTTCTGGGCACAGAAACGAATGACTTGGTGAATTTCAAGGCTTTTTGGTGGTGATTATCATTGTCGGATAGGATGCAGAAGAAGGAACAGCTAATAGCAGCCATGACCAGCCTCGACCCTTTGTACAAAGCGCTCAATTGCCGCACTGCCCATATCCATTTACATTATATCCATGCTAACACTAACCCAATATTGAATGAAGTTTTTACTTGCAGTAACCCATCCGCCACTTCAAACTTTTCATAAATCACTTTCAATATAAATTAATGAAGTTTTTACCTGCGGTAACCCATCTGCCACTTTAATATTTTCCTAAATCACTTTCGATACAAATTAACGGTGTAAGGGAATTGTGGCTCTATCATGGTACGACCAAAATAAGCCGGGTAGAGTTTTAGGATTCAAAGAAATTTATACATAGTCTCCTTAAAGGATTATGGAGATGTGTTAGATCGTGGTTTAGGGATTGAGAAAGAAAATTATAAAGAGTGTCCCTAGAGGTGTTAGATTGTGGTATATAGTCTCCTTAAAGGAGATGTGTTAGATTGTGGTTTAGGGATTGAGAAGAGTGTTGCTATGATTCAGTTTAAGACATATGAGTGTAGATTCATTTTAATTTTGGATCTATCATATATCGAGATAATTAAGTTTTTTAAGGTAAAAAAATGTATTAGATTGAAAAAACTTTAGGAAAGTTTTGCATCTTGAGGGACTTGATTCTTCTTGGCACAGATAGATCTGGAGTTAAGATGGGTCTACGTTGGTTTCATTCATAGCATGAAATATGGTCATGCCTGATTTTACCACCTACCTCCAAGTGCCTAATCTTTTGCCTACATAGAGCAAAAGTGTCATGAAACAGAAGATCTCCCTGATCTTGGATGAGAACTCTTGGAAAGTGCGGATCCCTTCGACTCCTCACTCGTGATTGCAAATTAATATATTAATTATATACATGTCATTATTTTATTATTATTCATATATTAATAACATTGGTTTTATTAATGCATTAGTAGAGTAGTGGATTGTATTAATACCAGTGTAAATCCATCTTAACTCCACCAGATCTATCATGCATTGAGAGGGATCAAATCCCTTGAGATTGCAAAACTTTCCTAAAGTGTTTTTAATTTAAAAAAGTTTTCACCTCCAGGGACTTGATCCCTTACCGTACATGATAGATTCGCAGTTACAATAGATCTACACCGGTTTTTAATACACACACCACACGTCAACTCCATGTTGAGCACAAAAAGAATTATACATCTCCTTCATTTAAATGTTTTAACTACCAGTGTAGATCCATCTTAACTCCAGATCTATCATGTGTCGAGAGGGATAAAGTCCCTTAAGGTGAAAAAAAAAATTAGATTGAAAAAACTTTAGGAAAGTTTTGCACCTTGAGGGACTTGATTCCTCTCGGCACATGATAGATGTGGAGTTAAGATGGATCTACGTTGGTTTCATTCATAGCACGAAATATGGTCATACCTGATTTTACCACCTACCTCCAAGTGCCTGATTTTTGGCCTACATGGAGCGAAAGTGTCATGAAACAAAAGATATGTCGAGTCCTAGATGAGAACTCCTGGAAAGTGTGGATCCCTTCTAGATATCAAATTCGACTCCTCACTAGTGATTGCAAATTAATATATTAATAATATACATGTCATTATTTTATTATTATTCATATATCAATAACATTGGTTTTATTAATGCATTAGTAGAGTAGTGGATTGTATTAATACCAATGTAAGTCCATCTTAACTCCGCCAGATCTATCATGCATCGAGAGGGATCAAATCCCTTGAGATTACAAACCTTTCCTAAACTTTTTTTAATCTAAAAAAAGTTTTCACCTCCAAGGACCTTGACCCCTCACCGGACATAATAGATCTAGAGTTACAATAGATCTACAATGGTTATATATATATATATATATATATATATATATATATATTAAAAAAACTTTTATAAGCAATTTTTTACTTTTAATTGCTTTATCACTCTCTTTCTCACTATATATAAACTTGATATAAAATTATTTTACATAAGGTTGACATTGAAATATTTTATGTCAACTCCATATTAAGCATAAAAGGAATTACACATATATATATTAAACATTTTATTTATATAAATATATGGTTTTTACAATCATTTTTTAAATTGATATATCCAAAATATAAGGAGACTTGTGGGAGAACTAGGGTTTAATGAACTTGTGTGTGCAACTTGAATCCATCCCTCTAATCATTACTATGTCTCTTATTGATTTAGTCAGTTTGTGTTGGCCCTAATTGCTCTTTTATCACTATTCCAATATCTTAGGCGGCTTTTATGGCTACTCTAGGTAATAATACTAGATTATTTGATTTGAATTAAATTATAGTTGTCCACAATAGTGTTGTTACCAGTAAGCATGAGCAGCATGGTTTCGTTTAAGGCATCCCATAAGTTAGTAATACTCCTAATGATATAACCACTAATATCATTGCCATTGAATATGAAGATGTATGTCATTCATTACTCAAATACTTTGTTGGTTGGGTGCTTATAAAGGCCATGATAAGGACCTAGGTTAAGGATGTGTATGAGCCACATGGTTGGTGTTGCCTTCGTACCCTAAATAAAGGTTTTTCTTTCATTTTTTTTTCCTTTTTTGAGGAATCACACTATGTTGCCATCGTTTCTCATGAGACCTAGCCCTATTAATCTATAATGTCATTCTAAGAGTTAATCTTTCAAAAGAAGTAAGAGAAGTTGTCTTCATTCATGTGGGGGAGAAAATTGGCAAATGACCTGTGAGATTCATTAATTTTCCCAACACTTGTTTTTCTTTCCAAACCTTGAAACATGAAATTTAGCATCGCATTTTATGGCCTCATCAAAACCCCCTAATTACTCATGGTCCCCAACTGCATAAGCTCATGTTCAATTAACTCCTTGAGCTTAATATAACTTTGAGGGAAGATTGCTTCGAGTTATCTATAATAATGCCAAAATAAGGCAGTGGTGGCACCTAAGCTACAACTTCCCAAGCTAGATGTAGTTAATATGTCAGTGCCTAGTAACACCACTACCTAGTTCACCAAGAATGAGGTGGTGTGCCCCTCCCAAGCCTCCTTCTCATGAGGAGTAGGTAGGAGTGTGTGATCTCTACCTCTACGTTTGAACCCATGGGCAACTATTACTCTTAAGGAGTCCAAATTGTAACACCCTAGTTTTGTCCCCAGATTGGCAATGTATATAAGTGTATATGATGAAAGGTCGAGATCCAAATGATGTAATATGTAAATAATGTACATTGAAGGTTAATAATAAAAAAAAATGCATCACCAGCTACGGATGAAGAAGGACGAAAACATGGGGGACTATGATTTCACAAGAGATGAAAGAAAGGGGGCTTAGTGTGTTTCAAAGGGGCCAATGAGAAATTGTATTTCCTTAAATAATTTGCATACCAGTACACATGGCTAAACTATCCACACGTTCTGCCATACATATGGAAACCAGAACAGGTGGCAGTCGAGAGCAAATATTCATGGTTTTGTTAAAGTTTGAGAAAAACTAGAAAACAAAACTTGTCTTAGACAGAACTGTAACTATGGTTGCTTTGAACATAGATGCATAGCAACAGAAAATAAAACTAAACACTAGGTGAACTCGGGTTGTCGTCGTCACTAGGAGGTTGTGGTCATGCAAGAGCAAACACATATGGTTGGCAGCAGGTCGGGCATCTACGTTTGATAGGATCGCCTGAAAGAGAATCAAACAGAGCATACAAGCGACGACAAAGGATATCCTGATGGTGAAGCTACTCATCCACATCCCTTCTCATGACAAAGATAAGTTGTAGGTGCTCTTCTGAGAAACGACATATGTTAGGCACCTCTGGTACATAAGTTGCATTAGGTTGAGGCTCACTGACTGGTTGAGTTGTCGCTGAATTTCTATCATCTCGTCAAGCGGGAGGGATCTCTTCCTCAATTGGACAGTTTTCCATATCTGAAGCGAGGTCAACTCCCTGAGACTGTAGTCCAGAATTGTGGGGAGGAGCCTGTAGGTCTGAGGCAGAGAACGTGATAGAATCAGGAGGTGCTTGAGGAGGAATCAAAGGGAACTCTTCTTCAACATAAGCCATGGCACTATCGTCTTCCATCCAGAGAAATAATATTATCTTATTCCTAAGGCTTATATTATATTATCCTCCGTCATATCAACCTTGGGATTAGTTGCCAAGTGAGATACATGGGCTTATTAGGAAGACATGTGGTGCATTATTAGCATGCAAATATATTCCAAAGTTTTGAGGCATGTAGAGGAGGTTGACCATCATTATTTCTAGAGTTTGTCTGAGAGTCTATGCTACATACTATGACTGTAACATAATGATGGGCATGGCTAGTACAAATACTATGTGGGAATTATGCACATGCGAATGAAAAAATAATATAATTGAGTAAACTAATTACCATTGAGATTCCTAAAGTCCCCAACAGAGAGATTTTATGCCCAGCATGTGGTGGACCACTAGAGGGAAGTGGGATAAATTGAGGGACTATGTGGCAGAGAATGGGATCCCATTCCTTAGGTTGTGCAAGCTAAAGGGGAAAGAGAGCCAATAGATTGGAATTGTTGTGTGAGTTTACAGCCCATGATCTGGTAAATTGGCTTGTGTGAGAGGACTAGAGCTAGCCATAGGTGATCTTGTCCTTGTGGACTCATAGCCTTAGCTCGGGGGTGGCCCTGTTATAGAAAGAGTATAGGCAACAGAGAGCCTATGGTTGGGTGGAACATTCTTCATGTGCAACCAATTGGTGTTTAATTTTGAGTGTGTATGTTTTCACAGTTAGTTATAAGTTGTAGAACTTTATGGAAGTAAATTGTGTAAATATTTTCGAAACATCCCCTCTCTCACCTCTCTCTACCCTACATTCAGGGGATTACCAATCATATTTCAAGAATTCAGGCCAAAAAGAACATGAAAACCTTTTTCAAACCGTGAAAAACCCTTAACCAACTTTTCAAAACTGCGAAGGATAAATCTGACCCTATGCTTGGCCCAGGAGTCTACCAAATTATGTGCTCTTATGGAAAATCATACATAGGCCAAATCGATAGATCCTTTAAATCTGGACTCAAATAACACATAGCTGACACAAACCACAACTAGATCAACAAGTCAGCTATTATTGAACACTCCTTCAAATCTAATCACCTTGTTTTCTTTGACCAAACCAAAATTCTTGCCTCAACACCATATTACTCCTCTTGTATCAATTGAAAAGCACTAGAAATCGAAAAACACCCCAATAACTTCAATTAGGAAATCCCTCATCTAGTCATGGAATCCCTCATTCAATACATATATCATTAACCATCTATTTATTCTTGATAAGTGGACACTAGTTCCACATCATCATCCAAGTGTCATCCCATGTCAGCAAGGATGTCACGTCATCAAGATAAAAATAGTGTTAAAATAAAAAAAATAAAAAAATTGGAGCCAAAATATTATTTTGTCCATAACAGGAGCAAGGAAGCTCATATTCAAGTGAAATTTTAGGTGGAGGTCTGCAAAGAGGAGGACCATAAACGTACCATTGAGGACCATTGGTTGATTCAACTCCAAATTTCCAGAAAATTCATATTAATGATTTTTAAAGAATAGGGTGGTACTCCTCACTAGCAGCCATGTTGAAGATGAAATATGGATAGTGAGTAGCGGAGAAGACATGAAATAAACTAGTGGATCATCTAGCCAAATTTCGAAGGGTTTGGAATGAAGATGCAAAAACAGGCCAAAATCCACTATTCCAAGAGACTTTTTTGAGATTTTTCAAATCTTCAGTGGAGGAAAAGGGACATGTTAACCCATGGATTTTCGCCCTTGAAAATCCCAAGGGTTAAGAACCAACATGTTATATTTTGGTCGACATTTAGATATTTTCCCATAGATAGTTGTGTTATTGAGCCAATGTGGTTTCCCACTACGTACAGGTACATGATTGGTCAGATAGTGTTCTTTATTTCAGAGACATAAGTTTTTTCGCAGCATTTCATGTATACAGAGAAATGTCTATTTTTAGTATAGTCCATGTTTGTTAGGAGACAAAGATCATATGTACACATGGTGATATTGATTATACAGTTTGGGTCCTTGCGAGATTTTGTATCCAATGATCCTTTTTCAGGTGACATGCATGAAAATTTCTATTTTTAGCAGCTAGAGATCCAAGGTTCAGATGATGATTTTGAGCATATATCTTGGTTCCTTACAGAAAATCAAACACTATGGGCCTATTTCGAGCGACATGCAAGGACTTATTATTTTTAGCAGGTGGAGTTCCAAGCCTTGCATGTCTATTATGATTGCATATTTGGAATCCTCACGTAGAATCAAATCTGATGAGTATGATATCATTGACATGCGACGAGATTCTATTTTTAGTAATATCTATTTTTAGACATAATATTTTTGGCAGTGGTCTCCTATGTGGTCCTGAACATATTTGGCATTTTCCTATTTTTTAGGGCCAGACTACTCTTTTTGGCATGTCTATATTTAGTAGGGTTATTTTTAGCAAATATGGTCACCATGCAGGGTGTCAGGTGGCAAGGCAAAAATAGGACATGCAAACAATTATGGAGATTGACATGTGGCGCATTAATTGCATGGGTGTGAGGGCATACTTCTTGAGGGTATGTGGTGTGTTATACAAGTAAAGCAAGGCACGTGAGTGAGTTGGCACACATAAAATGACATAACTCAGTTCACTAAAGATTCACTCCCCCTTTCTCTCACTTCAACTCCCCTTCTCTCCATTACACTTCTTCACGTCATTCTTATTTTGGGATGAGCCTGTGTCCTGTCTTTTACTAATCTCAAGTGCCCTCTTATTATCCTTATTCATTCCTTCTCTTTATATTTTCTAAAATGAAACTCCCTCATCTACACATGCGCACTCATCCTCTCACTTTACATCTCCTCATGTGCACTCTCTAATTGTTATGACCCAAGGGGAGCATATGTAGGGCTAAATGTATATGATATGACCCCAAGGGGGGGAATATATGGGCCTAAATGTACATGTAATGTGTAAATATATATGTAATAGGGTCAGACTAGTAGTAAAGGGGCCTCATGTGCAAGTGTGTGTGTGTGTGTGTGTTCATTATGGGGAGGTGAATGGTGATGTATAAATGTACTTGGTTATGTGGAGTAGGTTCTCTTATTTTTTAAGGAGTTATTGTGTAACTTATCTATTTGGGAGTTGTGCTCCATGCTTATATTTTGTACATGGTATGTACTTCTATTCTATTGTGATATTTTAAGCATTTGGTATCAGAGCATTAGTTCTAGGGTTTTGTTGCCTCAAACAAGTCATCTTGGTATTTTCACTATAACTTTTTTTCAGGGCCACTTGAGAAATGAAACTTGGATTCTGTTTAGAATGCTTATTAAGGTACATGTGGTAATAATTTCATCTTCTAGTTCGTTGTACTTTCGGAGATACACTCTGTGGAAGATAGGGATTTTTAATAGTCTTGTAACTAGTCTCAAACAGGTATTTCGGGTAAAACAATCATAACTTCTTCATAGAAGATACAAATTCCATGAGACCAATTGAATTGGAAAGAGTACGATCTATAGTATTTTGGGTGCAAGTTTCAGAATCATATATCAAATATTGGGTGTGTGGCAGGCTGTACAAGTCCACTCTCCCAGAATGGCAAAAAGTCAGCAAGGTTTGGGAAAGTTACCTTAACTTTCATTTGACACACCCACTTTTAGTAAGACCTGTGGCATTACGGATAAGACATTTCAGACTACTACATGTCAAAATGTTAGAGTCATAGGGGCTGAAATTTAATAGATACACCAAAAGGAAGGTCGGTTGGCAGGACAAACTCCAAATCAGGGTTTCAAAGGTATGTTTACTTAAAACTATCATAACTTTTGATTGGTATGTCAGATTGAGTTGATTCAAAATCCATTGGAAAGAAGAAAAATAGAATATTATATTGTAGCAAATATTATAACCATTTGATATCATTATCCTTGATATACCAAGGTTGTGACTTAAGGTTTGGGGTTAGACCTCAATGAAGAATCAATGGAAATACCTAAACTTACAGGAGATGAAGATAAAGATGAAATCAATCCTGTGGAATGGTTGAGAATGGTAAAAGAACATTGTAGTAACCCTTTTCAGACAATTCTTAAGTTTGATGGTGAAGCTTATAATTGGTGGAGAAGCCTTGATCAAGATACTAGATTCTACTCCATATGGGAATAATTTGAAAAAATCTTCTTGGCTAAATGGATTAAGGGTACAAAAATGGAGGAAATGTATATAATTCAAGATGAATTAAAAGAAGAAAATGAAGATATTAAGAATAAGGGTGAGAAGCTATCTTGTTAGGAAATGAGATACACTTCCACACTAAACCTAATAGAAGAGAAGAAGAATTTAATCAAGAACGTAAATGACAAAGCAATCACACAATACACATAGATTTTACCCTGGAAACCCAAACCAAGAAAACCAACATTCCTTGAGCGTTATTCTCTCTCGTTGTCTTATTCAATCTGAATAAAAGGTTACATGTCTAAACTTGGTCCACACCTAAGACACAATTGACATAATACCCTCTTTCGTGCGCAAGAACAACCCTGTAGCCAATCTGACTTACATCTGCATGACCAACAACCTACATCTAAATTACAAACTCCTAGAAATTAGCCATTCATAATTATTATTAGCTTTTATGGCCTTACAACACACCTCTTTATAGGCTTTACAACAGGAAAACCCTAAAGACATGGCACCCAAAAATGGTTACAGATCCATGCAGATCACTGGCTACAAATCTCGCAAATCTTAGGATTCTATTACAGTCAACTCCAAGTTGGATTACCAATCAACCTTCATTCGGTCTTCAGTCGGTCGCCACATGCCCGCCTATCGACCTCTTATTGGTTGACCTCTTCAACCCGATGTCAATGTCTTTACCATGTCGAACCACCTCGACCTTTGACTTTACCCGGTAAACTAACCTCGACCTTCGACTTGATGTTGATCTACCTTTACCCTTGACCTGTTGTCGATCCACCTCGACTTCGACCATCAGTCAATCTACCTCGACTAGAATTTCACTCCAAAAAATATAACAACCCAACATTCTCCCACTTGTTGTCTTCTTTTCTGAAAACAAGAGATTCTTAGACTTTTTTTCACATACCCAGGGAAACAATGCCCATTGCCTCCCTGCATAAGGAGAACTTCACAACACTCACAAACTTGGTCAATGAGTCTGATATGTTTTCCAACATGTCTACTTTCTCCGATAGCACCTTGTTACTTTCCATCGTATCTCTTACAAAATGGTATTGTACATCAATGTTCTTAGTCTTCAAATGATAAGCAGGGTTCTTTGCCATAAATATTGTTCTTTGATTGTCGCAACCTACCTTCATAACTCTCTGCTCAAACCCGATTCCTAGACATAGCCATACTGCTTCTTTACTTCCATGAGTGGCTGCCATGTATTTGGCTTCTGTTGTTGACAAGGCTACAACCACTTCTCGCTTACTCATCCAACTTATTGTTGCATCGAATGTCGTGAAGACATATTCATTGGTCAACCTCCGTCAATCCAGATCTCCAACCCAGTCGGCACCTACAAAGACATGTACATTTAATTTACCACTATCACCTCTAGGTCTTCCTTAGTAGCATATAGCATAGTCTTTCGTGCCACAAAAATACCTGAATACTCTCTTGACAATTGTTCAATGATCCTTTCCAGGTGTCGACATGTACCTGCTCAACACTCCCACTGCATGGGCAATGTTTGGTTGAGTGCAGACCATCGCATACATTAGACTACCAACAACACTTGAAGAGGGAACATGTGCCATGTCTTCTATTTATTCATGTATAGTTTAATGTGCCATGCATGGTTGTAACAAATATGTGAAATCAAGGAAGATGTATACAATTTAATGCGACAACTTTTGGGTGGTGTGAGAAGGTGTTGTCGAGACAACCATGATGCTAGACACCCTTGAATTGTTCACTACCCACATTATTACACGAGCCAAACACCTTTGAATTATTCACTACAATTGAATTGTTCATTGCAAAGCACTATTTTCACAACCAAGTTCCAACCAAGCACACTGATTGCTTTTAGGGGTTTTTGTATCTGCTTCTGCAGGCATGGGATCCAGGTCAACTTGACTGGAAGTACTCCTAACTCTACAATGGGATCCAGGTCAACTTTACCAGATTGAGCGGACTCCAAGTACTCCTAACTCTGCAACACTTGGGAAAGATACATGAGAGGTACTCATTGGCGTGCACGTTGTATACAACATTCCCTGTGTGCTACCTTGCTACGACATATTTATATAATCTATATATAACTCAAGCTATAAGGGGTGCTACCTATGCTTCTAATGGGATTGGTGCTACTTATTATTAAACTGAAAGAGGTACTACTATTCAAGCTTTGTTGCAAGGAGGAAATTGTTGCTAGTGGATTTGGATCAACTAGAGGAACTCCAACC
>ML780161.1:375474-403743 GCA_009831015.1 Picea engelmannii | reverse complement strand
TCCCTTCCAGTCTGGAGTCAAGCTTACTACCACTTGTACTTCTCCCGAAGTTGATGCCACCCTGTACCATCAGTTAGTTGGTAGCCTCTTATACTTGACTCATACCCGTCCTGATATTTCCTTTGTTGTTGGTATTGTTGCCTGGTATATGCAAACATCCCATGAAAGCCATTGGAAAGCAGCTAAAAGGATACTTCGCTATGTCCGTGGTACAGTTCAGTTCGAGATACATTACAATTCAGGGGGGACTCCTTTGTTGGTTGGTTTCACTGATTCAGATTGGGCCGATGACCCTGATGATCAGAAGTCTACTACAAGCTATATTTTCAGCCTTGGTTCATGATCAGCCACTTGGGCCTATAAGAAACAACATACTATTTCACTTTCTTTAGCAGAAGCAGAGTACCAAGCAATGGTAAATGCAAGTCAGGAAGCCTTGTGGCTTCGACAGATCCTTTTAGAGTTTGGATTTCAGCAACAGAATCCGACCAACCTTTGGTGTGACAATCAGAGTGCCATCAAGCTTGCCAAAGACCTAGTTCAACATCAGCACAAAAAGCACATTGAGATACACATGCACTTCATCTTAAAACACATTCATGATCAAGTTATTGAAGTGGTCTTTTTCTCTACAGAAGATGAAGTTGCATACATTTTCACAAAATCTCTTACAGAAGCAAAGTTTTCCAAACTTTGATCTATGTTAGGAGTTCAGGAAGTTATCATTAAGGGGGGATAGGCTCTAATGCCTCCTTCCTTCTCTTATTGTGTCACTATTGTAAATATTCAATCCTATCCCAAGTTGTTCTTAACGGGGGATGCTAGGATATTTAGACTCTTAGGAGTTAGTTAAGATCTACTTGGCCTAATGTGTCGTTAAGTTAAAATATGTTTCTTTAGTATGCATTAGTATGCATTTTTAGTTAGGAAATCCGACAGTCACGATATGTTCCTGGCATAGAGTGATCTGATGGTTCATATTCTCCTCGATCTTAACGACCATTGATCCGTGGCTTAACACCTTATTGGTCCATGATCTCTATTTAAAGAGCATGGAGGGTCATTTGCCGATGATTGATTGTGAGAAAATCTCTTGTAAAATCTCTCTGTAATCTTTTTCTTTTGCATTAATAAACTGCTCCAAGTGGTCGCGTTGGCTGGGGCTGTGGATGTTTCCCCGTAGGGGTTTTATCACGTCAAAACATCGGCATGTTGATCTTTGATCTAGTTGTGTGAGTGGTTACTGAAGGTGTTCGTCCTTTATTGGAATACCTGTGTTGTCAAACAATAAGACTAATTTTTCTACAGAATGGGGATCCTACCAATATACAATCACGACATTTGGTTTGAAGAATGGACCAACCATTTTTTCAAGAGTAGTCATCGTTTCTTTTAAGGAATTCATACATCAGTTTCTAGAAGTATATATGGATGACTGGACTGTATATAGTCTGTTAAAGGACCATGTAGAAGTGTTAAGACTCATGTTGGAAAGATGCAGGCAATGTCAGATCTCATTAAACATTAAGAAATGCATTTTTGGCACACCTTTTGGAATATTGTTGGGACATATAGTGTGTAAACAAGGTTTACTAGTGGACCCTGCTAAGATTGCAGTCATTGTAAATTTACCACCACCAAAGTCAGTGTGCCAGTTAAGAGCAACACTGGGACATATAAGCTATTACAAGAAATTTATAAAGGGGTATGCCCAAATTACTGCACCAATGGAAAAACTATTAAAGAAGGACACCAGATTTCAGTGGAATGAGGACTATCAACAATGATTGGACACTTTGAAGGAAAAGATGGTAACAACACCTATACTAGTTTTCTCAGATTGGGAAAAGACATTTCATGTGCATGTAGATGCATCAGCCATAACACTTGGAGAAATTCTGGTGCAGCCAGGAGCAGGGGACTTAGACCATCCTATAGCCTTTGCAAGAATAAAATTGTCAGAATCAAAGCAGAATTACAACACCACAGGAAGAGAAGGACTAGCCATGGTATATGCACTTCAGAAATTCAGGCACTATTTACTGGGTAAACATTTTAAAATGTTCATAGACCATTCTGCCCTCAAATATCTAGCCAACAAGCCAGTGTTGGGGGGGAGGATCTGTAGATGGCTATTTTTATTCCAAGAATTTGATTTCAAAGTGATAGTCAAACCAGGGAAGTTGAATGCAAGACTTGACCACCTGTCAAGGGTAACTAATGGAGAATAACCTACTAACTTGGAAGACAACTTCCTTGATGCACAGTTATTTTTAGTAAAGGTAGTTGATGAATGCTTCGTTGATACTATTGAATAATTAAGTACAGGGGTTGCACCACAGGATTTTAGCACTGCACAAAAGAAAAATATGGTAGTCATAGATGTAGACTATCAACTTATTGTAGGACATTTATACAAGATGGACACAAATAACATTTTGAGACGGTGCGTATTGGAACATGAACGACCCAAAATTTTGGTAGAAGCTCATGAAGGGATAACTGGAGGACACTATGCAGGTAAAAATACCACACATAAGGTATTGCACGCATGATTATGGTGGCAAACAATCCATAAATATTCCAATGAATATTTCCAGAAATGTGATGTCTGTCAGAAGGTTGGCAAACCCAACATAAGGGATGAGATGCCTCTAAGACCACAAGTGACTCTCCAGGTATTTGAAAAATGGGAAATAGACTTTCTTGGACCGATTAATCCACCGACAAAAATGTCATGAGCTAGATATATCATTACTGCGACTGAATACTTAACAAGATGGGCATAAGCAACACCATTCAAATAATGTAGCGCAGAGGCAACACCACACTTCTTATTTGAATAGGTGATCACTAGATTTGGATGTCCCAAGATTTTGATGAGTGACCAAAAAACTCATTTTTATCAATAATACCATCAGGGATATGAATGAGGAATTTGAAGTCTATCACCAGAAGAGTACACCATATCATCCTCAGGAAAATGGAACAATAGAGGATTTCAATAAGATGTTGGAAAATTCTTGAACATAGATCTGCAATGTTAATAGAGATAATTGGGACTTGAAAAAACCAACAGTACTATGGGAATATAGGACCACATGTAAGAAGTCAATAGGAGATAAACCATTCAGATTGGTGTATGGGCATGAAGCAATGGTACCATTACATTTTCTGGTACTCGTTCTTCACGTAGAAGCAATTACCAACATGACAGAAAGATACGCAGTACAAGAGAGGTTAAGTCAACTAATGGAAATGGAAGAGGACAAGATTCTGACAGGATTTCATCAGGAAGTACAAAAACCAAGAGACAAAGCATGGCATGACAGACATATTAAAAAGAAGGGATACCTAGTTCTGCTCTATGACATCAAATTTTTCCAACACCTTGGTAACTTTAGAATGCATTGGCTAGGGCCATATGAAGTAAAGACTGTCACAAATGGGGGATCTGTACAACTAAAATACTTGGGAGGAACATAACTGAAAGGCATGATCAATGCTAGTTGACTGAAACTTTACAGGGACAGTCGACCTACTAACCCTTAAAAGTTACAACGTAGTGAGAAAGACATGTATAGAGTGTACTATAGTAGATATTAGGACATAAAAATGATAAAAATAAATAAAAAGGGGAAAAAGAAGAAAAAAGGAATACAAAAATAGAAAAAGAAATAAAAACACAAAAAGACGCAGAAGTTGATTGAACCACAAGAAAGTGTGAAAAAAGTCGCGCGCAACAATTACCATGACAAACATTGGAAGATAACGCATAGGAAAAATTACACTCGACGCAAATGCATGCGAAAAGTGAAAAACATTTATGATTGGGTCTATAAAAGGCAGAAAGCATGCCTTAGTTCAACACTTAGTGATTTTTGAGCACAAAGTGAGATACAAAAAGTGTACCCTAGATATAACTTTACGATGAAGCAAGCGAGAGTGAAAATTGGATAAGAAGATGACCCCACCAAACTTTGACGCTCCAGGCTAGTATGTCCGGGTAACTCGACAGGGTCAAAGATGCAAGGAAAGAATGAGACAACCCGAGAACGTGGTCGAGCTACCAGAATATGTCACCAGGTTGGACACATAATCGATTAGCCTGAAACGGGTTGAAGAGGAAAAATCGACAGTACCCAAGGGGAAATAGGGCAGAGTTCCAGTGCTCAGAATGGTATCCCGAATCCTAACCCTGAGATGCCTGCGAAACCTGATCAAATGACGAGACTGCAACAGACCCATGAAGGAGAGGAGGTGTTGGTCGAGGATATCATTGATTGACCGGACTTCGAGAGGGAAGAAGAGGACACAAAAATAACAGAGGTAGACCCATCTACCATTGGGCATAAAATAAAGGTGCATGATGCCAGGAACATCACACTCCCACAACTCCCAGACGCAGTGGTCATTGTGGAAAATATGTTGGGAAATGTACCAAGACTTAGGTACTCAGACCATGATGTGAGCGATGCAACCAAATTCCTAGATTTGGCCGAGGAGACTTACTTAGAAAACACAACGGAAATTGGACCCCTGGGTAAGACAATAATGGATCCTGTGTAGTGGATAATGGGGTTGTACAAATCTGGCATAATGAGCCTGTTGGATGTACTGCACTTTGTGCATGGTAAAAATGTCGGGCTCTACATCAAACAACTAGTCGCCTACGTACGTGGAGGCATCCCGTGGAT
The DNA here is from genome assembly GCA_009831015.1 of Picea engelmannii. NCBI lineage: Eukaryota > Viridiplantae > Streptophyta > Pinopsida > Pinales > Pinaceae > Picea > Picea engelmannii. The sequence goes on along the minus strand of ML780161.1, from coordinate 399,046 downwards.
GGGTATGCCAATACAACTGGATGTGGTGTTGATTTCCAAGATCACATGATTACCTACATTTGACACACAACCAAAGGAATACTTGGATAACAAGGTGCGCGAGAAGGAAATCGTAGAGCTGGTCAAAGCACAGTTTGGCACCAGTCAGGGAAACAGGGGCATTGTGCTCAAGGATATTAACGATAATGTGACAAGGTTCTCCAACAAGCTTATGGATTGCAAGCTATTGAGGAAATTCCCAAAAGAGGAAGCACTAACATGAGTTATTGCAGTGGTCGTACAATGCATGAAAGGAGTGATGTTCAGCTGGGCACTGTACCTGTTGAACCAATTTTTTGTGGATTGCAGAGATGCACAGAATAATGGAGACGAGTTCCATTACTCTTGGATTATCATTCTTATAGATTTGGTAGGATGGAAGGAGCCAAAGTTTTTATCTTTCCTGGATAGGAAAGGAAAATGCTATGTGATACAGTATGAGTCCCTTTCGGAGGCCAAGGACAATAAAAATCAACAAGCCAATAACAAAGTTTTTGCAACGTTGCTGGAAGAAATACAATAGCGCACAAATAATGTGTGGAGCATACCTGTGGAGGTAATCCAAGAAATGGAAGGGATATCCAGGTTTAAGGCATCACGTAGTGCACGAAAGGAGTGATGTTCAGCTGGGCACTGTACCTGCTGAACCAATTTTTTGTGAATTGCAGAGATGCACAGGATAATGGAACCGAGTTCCATTACTCCTAGATTATCATTCTTATAGATTAGGCAGGATGGCAGGAGCCAAATTTTTCATCTTTCTTGGATAAGAAAGGGAAATGCGATCTGACATGGTATGAGTTGCTCTCACAGGCCAAGGACAATAAAAATCAACAAGCCAATAACATAGTTTTTGCAATGTTGTTGGAAGAAATACAATAGCACACAAATAATGTGTGGCACATACTTGTGGAGGTAATCCAAGAAATGGAAGGGATAGCCAGGTTCAACGCATCCATGCACCACATGTGGATCCAGGCTGCAAGGGATCCAAAGAAGGCATGGTTAGAAGTGAAATATTGTGTCACCAAGGAAGAAGTTGACTGGATAATCAAAGACTGGCTTGCGTAGTGGCAGCTTCCAGTAAAAAAACCAACAATAAGGCCAGTCGTGGCACAATCCTCCAAGCCCAAGGAAAAGGATGAAGCAGGTTCCTCAACAAAAACAAACAACCTAGCTGATAACACTAGAAAGGATGCAACATGAAATCAGTCATCCAGAAGTAGCGCAATGCCGAAAATACCAAGGAGGACAATAACAACGACAAGGACAGACTGCCAGCCACATATCGTAAAGAGGGATACATCATAGGTTGGTGAAGATAGGGTCCAAGTTACAGCAAGGGGGGCACAACCCTCACAAACAACAATGAATCCATCACAGGTAGAAGAGGCACACAAAAAGAGGAAGTACATCACGGAAGACCCAATCATCACCCTGACAGAGGATGATGTAGAGTTAGTTGTGGGCAAGGTCCAAGACAGGGGGGAAGAAGTGGTCCGTATTGCATAGGCACAACGCGAAGAAATCATGGCCAAGCTCATTGAAGTCCATGAAACTCTACAAATAGTACATAATCAAGCAGAACCACAAGCCACAGTGCAACAACATGAAAAGACACAACGACCCCCTATGTAGAAAGAAGGAGAGGGGATAGTGCAGTTGGTAGCCCAAGGCATGGATACATTTACAGTCACTCGCCAAATGATCATAATACATCAGGAGACTGCACAGAAACCCATGGGAGAAGTGGAACAATTTGAAGTTGTCATGGCACAGATACCCACCAAGGCACTATATGGACTCGCGACACAGATCCCACGTGGATGCAACCAACTTGGAGGTGGGTAGAGGATTAACCAGAATGTTACAAATCACGTCCGACCAACTGACCTCAGAGAAAGTGGAGGAGAAAGAATGCATGGATAAGCTAGAGCAGGGATTAACAACGGTATATGATCACATCCTAGAGATTGTGCAAGCTCCAGAGAGGAGTGCAGAGGAGAATATTAACATGATTTCACAAACAATTGACAGATATAAGAAGGAAATCGAGGAGTTCAAAGAAAGGATTAATTCTATGACTCCTCCAGAGGTTCCAGAACAGAGAGAATATAAATCTACACTCCAGATAACGGAGATGGCGAAAGAAGCAAGGGAAGTAGAAGAGCTATTCGACAGAACCACGTAGATATGGACCATTATGGAAGAAGATGAAAATGTCCAACAGTGGGACCAACAAGAGGAGAAAATTATCATTTCCATACACGAGCTAAAGAAATGAAAAAAAAAATGAGTATCATGGAGTGCTTAAAGGGTACTTAAGAAATGAAGACTTTGCAGACAGAGTTGAAGACAGTGCATACAAAGAAACAAGAAAGACAAGCCGAATTGGAACCCCTCCAAGAACAAGCAACATAGATGATTTCACAGTTGGAGGAAGAGAAGACAAGTATGGCACATGCAAAGTTAGAGGGTGAAACATTAATGCAGGAGGAGACAACAATGCAGACAATCGAGGCGCTAATAGGAAAAGTTGCGCAGATGAGGGAAAAAGGAAAGGAACTGGCAGAGAAGTTCCACAATTTGGCCAAGGTGGTATAGGGAGCATGCACCACCTAAGTGGCTTGGGACGAGCCACATGTCAGTGTTGGGGGCCTGCTGGGTGCAAACCTATTTTGAGAAGGAAGTCTATTCTGGGCACATACCTATTTTTGGAGAAAATATCTATTTTGGGGAAGACCTAATTTTGGAGTGCACGCAATAGGTGGCAAGAAAGAAGCATGGAGGAAAAGAAGGAAAAACAACATGCAAGAGGAAAAGCAACGTGCCGCACGAACAAGCAAGCCTAACCATGATGGGGTTAGGGTTTTTGATAAGGATTGTAACAACTATAAGCCTAAAAAATAGTATAAATAAGAACCTAGGAGGTCTAGGAAGCAGGATGTCAGTTGAGGACGTTAAAGAATTTTATGTGGTTGATTGTAAGAGGTCTTGTAGAAGAGTCGAATAAGCTAGAGTTGAGGGTTAGGTCACAGGCTTTGTATCATGGTGTGATCTAGTCCACCTCACAGAGGGTTCCCACCCTCAATATTGATTGTATTACCGAGATGTAATGCGCGCAGCGAAATATTTTGCAGGAGATTAAATAAAGAGTTGATAAGCTAAATATTTGTGGACGTAGCTCCGGGAGGGGTTGAACCACGGTAAAACTTGTGTTCTGTATGATTTTTATTGAATATTTACTTTCTGTTAATGATTAACTTATGAATGAATGATTAACTAGATGTATCAACATGCATGCACGAGGCTAAAAATGAATAACTACTAGAAGTACTTAAATAATAAGAAAGGAAGAAGGAAATCCCTGATCCCCACTCATTCCTAGACTGTATTGCAGTCACCCATAAATATATCTTGAGTGAGACTATGCTGTGAACCTTGTGCGCAACATTGCCTTCTGGTTTACTAGAAGGGCCGATAGTTTTTTAGGGTTTTGTTGGAAACCTGTTGAGATCCGAACCTGGATCAGCCCAAGAAGAGAGAACAACCAATAGGGTGTAAACCCTTTTACTCCTCCTAGAAACCTTTGCAATAATATTTTCAACAAACAAAAATGATAGAACTTGGTGGAGGTCGTAAATACTTATACTCCTCTAAGGATTAAGCCGATTAAAAGCATGGAACAAGAAAGAAACCTAACAAAGTGCATATTTTCCATACCAATTCCAAGAAATGCCAAGACAAACCCTAGTTAACAAGTATTCTTCACCATCAAAGAAAGAGAAAGAGCCTCCAAGAGATAGTGCACCACTTCCTTCCATAAGACAAGAGCTAAACCATATCACAAGAGAGAGAGTGAATGGATTTTCCTAGGAGGGATGCAAATTTTAGCCAAGTATCCTCTCCAGGATGGGAGAGTTATGTTAAAATGAAACAAAAGTGATCCTTATTTATACAAATCCTCCTAAAAGTGTTTGTCCACTTAATTTTATGGTAAACAACGAAGTAAGGGGTCAACAAACCTTACTTCCCCCCTTTAGAATTTTAAATTTGATTTTTCACACAAGAAACCCTAAAATAAACATGACATCACCCTTCTAGGGTAAGGATTTGGCATCAAGAATAGGATGTTGGGCTAGAAGATGGCACGTTGGGCCTCCAAAGGTCTTCTCCTCAAGCACTATGGTCTTGTTTTTCAATTCAAGGTACTCTTCTCCATCAAAATATTCAAAGTGTCAACTAACAACATCATCACCACCAAAAACCTAGCTCATGCATGATGCCACCCCCAAAATGTGGTGTTTTAGCCTCTAAAGGAAATTCGTTGGGGTGATGAAGGTCTAGGAAGGGTCCTCCGAGGTGCCTATAAGGCCTCCAAAGGCTGCCATCATCGTCCAATGTGTGGGCCATGGTATCCAACCTGTGGGATTCAAGCCCCTAGGAAGCCCAAGCAAGGCTTGTTCTTCCAAATATGTCCACCAACTAGGTCCTACAAAGACAATGAATATGCCCTACAAGTATCTCAAGTAAAATGCATCATGATAAGTAAATCAAGTCAAAAAAAGATCAATGTAAGTATGTGCATCAAAAATGACCTCATCAAAACAAACAAGTGCTCAAAGACCCTATGATATTTTCCAAGTTTTGGTATGAGAGGGTTGAGAAAGTGACCTATTGGGTGAATCATACCTCAAGTTTAGGAGTGTTTTCCAAGTGTACCCCTCTCTAGGTCATGTGGACAAAATGACATGGATGGGGGTAAGAATTTTGGGCATGGGGTTCATGAAATACAAGGGATTGTAGTGTCTCATTTATGGGTGCCTTTGTAGAGGGTGTGTTGCACCTTTGTTTTCAATGCAACCTTTTTCCAAGACCATTTACTACCTTTTGTTATTTTAAGATGTTTGCAGGCTGAAGACAAGGCGGGGCTTCTACCTATGCATGAAAAACAATTCCCACCTTGAATCTACCCTGGTCACATTATGCTTCCCCATGTTGAAGACAATGTGTGGGGCTTATACCTAAGAATAAAAAACGTTTCCCAAACACGCTCTAGCTTGGTTGGAATTTTGTATTAGTTACTTTTTATGGGTCCCATTAGTTTCTTATTAGAGAAATTTCATTGTCCTCGTGATCCCTGAGCGAGCATCTAGAAGGTCTATGATTGGATTTTATTTTTTCTAGCTACAGTCCTCTGGGCCTTCAACACCTTCTTCCCATGAAATGAGGGACAATCCCTTCTGGGGTCAGTACACTCAAAAATCCAAAAAGATAAGGAGATGAGGGGATGGAGTGTGGAAAATGGCATGTATGGTAGGGAAATGAACGATGACCTATCAGGTGGACCTCTGAGTAGAAAACCTATCCCTAAGGGTGACCACTTACTAGGGCGCAATGTCAACCACCAAAGTGAAACAAGGAAAAGAGAATAATGTCCAAGAAAACATCACATAATCAAAAGCAGTAATAGATGCAACAAACTCAAATTCCTCAAATATCGAAATGACACTCACCATAATACCTGACTTGTACCTCATGGAGAAAGACCCAATGTCTTCCGAAAGCTAATTGATGTGGTGGATACCCTCATGATGAACCTGAGACCCGTGGTGGTGAGGTGGGTCTTTGTCTGTGAAAGTGGATGTTGTCAGCCATATGCCTCTCGGTACTCCATGTCTGCAACCTAAGGGCCTCGAGACATCATCTCCTTAGTCATCCCTAAGAAATTGGGATAACATCTAGCTCCTACTTCGGGACATGCACTCGCCATAGAGTGGATGAGAACCAAAACATCTACTTGTGGACCTATTCCTACACTGAAACATACAAACGCAAAATCTAGGGTGGTTCTATCACCCTTCTTCCATATATATCAAATCTCAAAACTAAAAAAAACAACTAAACTTGAAAAGAAAAAAATTCTAAACTAAACATGTAATATGATAATAGCAATATGAAAATAGAGAAAAATGAAACATGAGATGCAACTAAACTATTATGAGAAATCAAGATGCAATTGCAAGAAATTAATATGACCTAACTACTTACGTGGGGCCCTGAGGCCCTAAAGATCAGGTCCTGAAAATGTCAGGTGAAGCTATAAAACCAGTGTAACCACCTACTCATTATTTCATCAAGGTATCTGCCCCTATGATTAATCTCGTGGTACATCAAAGATAAGTCMATAATAGAATAGTCATAATCATAAGTAAGCATGTAATTAATCATAGAAATCAACTCATGGAGATGGCTGGGAGGAAAAAACTCCTACTGGAGAGAATGGAAACAAGCCTAATCAATCCATCTTTGAATCAGGCTATTATTTGTRGGCGATGAATCATCTTCATCCTCACTTAGAATATCAATTCCCCACGAAGGCCGAGAATATAAAAGAGATCCAAACAAAACCTTATGATTCCCCAGAGAAGAGGAAACATGATAAGGGACAACCTTAGGTCCTAAGAAGGACTCTTATCCTACACCCAAAATATGTTGCTTCATGATTTGCAAATATTTCTGAAGGGCCCCAAGATGAAAACACTCTTGCTCTGTGGTGTGAGTATTTGAATGCCTTGGAATGGCCATGTACTGGAATCTGTCTAAATTCGAGGGTGAAGGTGGCTAAAATTTTTCATAGAACAAATCTGTATCCCCAAAAGGATATGCATCACAACTCCCAAAGGATGACTGAAGATCACCCTGAGTATGCTACGACAAGTAATCCTCGAATGGATGGAAAAAATATATAACCATATCATCATCAGGTTCCCAAACATCTGAATCATATACGCATCAAGACCAATCCTCTGAAGACGACAACTCAAACTCCTTTGCTTGAGAGATACATTTAAAATCGTAAGTAGGATCTCCATAAAAAACAATGCAACCCACTCCCCATCTACGTCTCCCAACATGTATGAAATCATCAATATGTTGATCAACCATGTAAGAAGGGTCTTCCATAGGATCATCCACGTTACTTCTGTTGATCATTTCTTCATCTTCATGTGTAGGAGGTAGGAGAACTTCACCTTCATCAAGAGAGATAATGGACACCGATGTCTCATCTCGATCTTCATTACAAATATCTTCTTGACAACTTTGCTCATAGATATGTTCTCCCAACACTTATTCTACAATGGGTGGATGATACTCTTCTATAGTTTTTCATTCCTCACTTATTGTATCATCATTCACTAGAAAACCTTCTTTTTAAAGAGCGTCTTTGAGCTCTTGGAAAGTATCTTGCAAATTCTGAGTGGTTGGACGATAATGCCTGAGGAATTCTTGAATAAGCTTTGTAGAAGATGGGATACTTTTCAGATCACATGAGTGTGCAAGCCACTTTCTTTGACTTTCTTCCAAAGAAAACAAAAAAAATTTCATTAGTACATCTTCATGCAACACATTTAAACTTGAAGCATACTTCATATAATTCACGTCATGGGTGACTGCTGGAGTTGTATCATCATTAAATTTAGGGAAACTTTCCCTCCGCTTCGTAGATAAAGCATTTGGATATCCAGGGATATTATGAACATCAATAGAAGGGTAAACCTTATGAAATGCCCATGGTAAGTTTTGTGACTGTTAGGAAATGAGGAACACTTCCACGCTAAACCTAGTAGAAGAGAGGAAGAAATATTTAAACAAGAAAGTAAATGACACAACAAACACATAGTTCATAGAGATTTTACCCTGGAAACCCAAACCGGGAAAACCAACATTCCTTGAGTGTTCTACTCTCTTGTGTTCTTATTCATTCATAATAAAAGGTTACATGCCTAACCTTGTTCGACACCTAAGACACAATCGACATCATACCTTCTTTCTTTACACAAGAACAAATCTGCAGGCATTTTGGATTACATCTACACGACCAACAACATCTACAATTAAATATTTAAGATTGATTCATTGATTAGCCTTTACACCATTACACCACACCTTATTTATAGGATTTATAGAAGGAAAATCCCTAAAGAAAAGTCACCCAAAAATGGTTACAGATCCACACAGATAATTGGCTACAAATCTCACAAATCTTGGGATTTTGTTACATTCGAATACCAAGTCCGATTGCTAGTCGACTACCAACCGACTGTCATTTTGTCTTCATTCGGTTCCACGTGCCCGCCTGTCAACCTCTCGTTAGTTGAATTGTTCGAATTTACCCAGTTGAGCCACCTTGACCTTCGACGTGTTGTCGATGTCTTTGACTTCATATTTTCGCATTTGAACCACCTCATCCTTCAAGTTGTTGTCGATTCCTTCGACTTTGTCTTTACTTGGTCAAACAACTTCGACCTTTGACTTCGACTATTAGTCGCTTCACTTTGACTAGACTTTCACTACAAAGAATTTAAAAAACCAACATTATCCCACTTGTTGTTTTCTTTATTGAAACCGAGAGACCTTTGAACTCCCATTCACAGACCTAGGGAAATAATTCCCATTACCTCTTTGCACCAAGAGAACTTCACAACACTCATAGACTTGGTCAAAGAGTCTGCTATGTTTTCCAACGTGTCTACTTTCTCTAGCAACACCTTGTTTCTTTCCACCATGTATCTCACAAAATTGTATTGTACATCAATGTGCTTAGTCTCAAAATGATAAGAAGGGTTCTTTTTTAGAAATATTGCACTTCGAATTTCGCAACATAACTTCGTAGCTGTCTTCTCAAACCCGATTCCTGAACATAGTCTTTGCAGCCATGCTGCTTCTTTGCTTCTATGAGTGGCTGCGATGTATTCATATTCTTTTATTGACAGGGCTATGACCGCCTATCTCTTACTCATCCAACTGATTGCTCCACCGAACATTTTGAACACATATCCACTAGTTGATCTCTGTCGATCCAGATCTCCATCCCATTCAGTTTCGACAAAGCCATGTAAAATTAATTCATTGTCATCTCCAGGTTTTCCTTGGTAGCATATAGGATAATATTTTGTGCCACAAAAATACGTGCATACTCTCTTGACAATTGTCTAGTGCTCCTTCCCAGGTGTCGACGTGTATCTACTCAACACTCCCACTGCATGGAAAATGTCTGGTCAAGTGCATACCATTGCATACATTAGACTACCAACAAAACTTGCATAGGGAACTGATCCAAAAAGGATCTAGATAAGAATAAGAATTATTCAGAACGCATATAAGCAAATCAGAACGCTTAGAACGGCTTCAAAAGACAACAAAAGGGAAAAAATTCAAAGTTCCCAAAACTCAGTTAAAATGGCATGATTGCGAAGAGCAAATCACAAGATTTCTAACGGTGCAAATGGCTCGTCAAACAAAGTTACAGATCAAAAGTTATAAGCGGTCAAAGTTAAGGTCAAACTTGGTCAAAAGTCAAACAACCAAAGTGACATGTGGAACTACTGCAAGGGTGACATGTGGCACATCCGTAAAACTGAGTTGGCATGGGTTGATGTGGCAAGAATGGTAGACACGTGGGAAAGTTAGGTGATGACACATGTCAGTTTCATGGGCAACTCAGATTGTGACAAGTGGCAGTTTTGTGGACAAATTATATGGTGCCACATGGCCCAGTCATGGGTTGCCAAGTGGCACCCCTCCAATGGTTGATGTGTGTAAAATTTTTAATGACTCCCCAAGGTTCAAACTCATGACATCTTCTATCCCAAAGGCCCTGTAACTCCGTGCTACCACTACACCACACTATGTTCCTTGTTTATTATATGGTTCAAATTACATTTAACTTTAAAGTTTGAACTAGGCACCAAAGGAAAGGAGGTCGACCTTCGGCCCAACCCCTGATTACAAGTTTAGCTCATATGACCCTAGCCTCCGCCAGTTTAGGGGCTTGTTCCGCCATTTTAACAACTCCCTCCATAAATAACCATTATGCCATTTTAGTAGAGCGCGCCCACCATATTTAGAAAAACTGCCAAACAATATGCCAAATAAAGAGGAGTCCACGAGATTCGATCTCGGGACCTCCACTAACTAAGCGTCTAAATTTAGCTCCGCCCACCAATGCTCCAACCACTTCCTTTATTGCATAACTGCCGAAAACTTGTATAAGAATGACCCTCGATCAGTGCATTCATAACACAAGAGCATGAGAGGAAGACCAAGTGCGTCCATACGATACATATATGTACATATTTTTGCACAGTTTTCGAGAATTGGCACGGATTTCGAGATCTGTCTGTCATTTATTGCAGGAGCAGTGGCACGCAAACTGAGGCAAGGGTGCCTCTTGGGGCAAAAAGTGTCCAATTCGGATCGAGGCGTGGAGACAGTTACTTTTAGGTAAAACGACGCCACAAACGCAATGGTGATGTTAGTTTTCTTATCTGAGAAAAGATTCTATAGCTTAACTCCAGAATGAGGTATACTTATGTATTTTGCCCAATTCTTTAATGGAGTTAATAAAAAGACCTACCCATTTGAGAGCAGGACCCAGAGACGTAGTCCACCAGTGACGAACTTCGTTATCAAGTTATTTGTGTTCATATTGCATGATTATGTCTCTTTCCTTTTGATCTTTTCCTTCTTTATGGTGTATTTTAATTTGTGCTCATTTAATACAATTCTTTAATAAGTCACCAGACAAAAGGATCTCGGATCATGTTGGTATCAGAGCAATCGTCTTTGAATTGAATTGTTGAGTATGAATTCTTACTAGGGCCAATCATAAGCACGATGAAGGAACTCTTTAGACTTTCAATCTCAAAGTTGATCATGCATCTCGAAGGAAGAAGATGACAGAAGAGGATAAGTGTGATGAACAAGAGAAAAAATTTCACATGGTCTTTTATCGCATGTTAGAAATGGTCGAACGAATGTATGGATATTACAAGAAGAGGATGAAGAAGAAAGGGAAGAAAAAGGAAGCATCACCAGATGATGATGCTTCAGTAAACCGAGGGGTTGGAGGAGATCCTCCTGAGCCTCCATCTTCGCCTTCAAGTTCTAGTTCTTCTTTCTTCGAGAATTCTCATCACGCTCAACATTCTAACCATAAAGCCTCTTTTAAGAAACCATTATTAAAGATCGCTGTAAAGTTTGCTTTGCATATGTTTAATGGAGATGCTAATCCTGAAAAGTTATATAATTGGATCCGACAGGTTGAAGTATATTGTCGTGTTCAACATATTGACGAAGAGGAAGTTAAAGTGTAATTGGCTTCTCTTCGGTTGGAAGGCACCACTCTCGTATGGTGGGAGAGCAAGCTACATGACATAAGTAAGTGTGGTAATATTCTTTCATCATGGTTGAAATTTAAAACAGGGATAAGGAAGCAGTTGTATCCATTAGGGTATTTACATAAAGCAATGATGGAATGGAAAACATTGAGACAGAGTAAAGGTCAGATTGTACAAAGTTTCACAGAAGAATTTAGGAAGAAAGCTCTAGCATTGAATATTCCTTTGGATTCTTATGAAACTTTAATGAAGTATATTGGTGCACTTCATAGTTATATTCGTCATACTTTGCTCTTGTTTAACCCCACTAGTCTTGATGAAGTTTTTGTGCAATCCACTCACCTTGAGAACAGGGGGAAACATGTTCAAGAAGATCCCACGAAGAAACCTTCAAATTTCCCACAAAGACTTTCAATAAGTTCAAAAGGAAGGACAAGAAGATCGCTACAGTGATGAGAGAAGGAGGAAAACCATCTTGCACTCATTGCAAGAGGAGTGGTCACGATGAAGAACACTGTTGGAAACTACATCCAGAAAAGAAACCAAAACAGTTCGGTGGAAAGGAAAAGACAAAGACCATTGCTACAGTGCAGCAAGATCTTGGTTCCGAATCAGGAGATGAAGGAAAGATCACAGCCGCTAGAGTACAAGGTAAAGATTCTTTTTGTGCTAGTTCAAGTTCCAATGATGAATCTCATATTGATGAATGAAGGAGGAATGAGTTATTTCATATACGAGTTGTATCTAAACATACTAAGATAGATACATTATTTGATCCGGATTCCCAAGTAAACTTAATATCTGAAGCACTTGTCAAGAATATGGGTCTTGTAACTAAATCACATCCAAAGCCTTACTCTCTTGGTTGGGTATGTGACAAAGCAAAACTTAATGTCACCAAATAATGTAGGGTCAATTTTCTATTGCTTCAAAGTTGATTGATGAAGTGGATTTGGATGTTGTACCACTTGATATATGTGGCATAGTGTTGGGAAGTCCGTATCTTTATGATATACAAAAATTCTTCTTTCGTCATGAGAACAAATGGAACTTTACTGAAGGGGGAGTGGAATATATTGTTAGAGCTCACAACATGAGGGTAAATACAACACTTGTTAGTGGGCAAATGAGAAGACTCATATCCACTAATAAGAGATATGTACTCATGGTCGTCAAAGAGAAAGATGTCGTGACATCCAACGCTTTCCAAGGGTGTGATCCGTCTCATAAAAAGGAATTAATTTATATTGTCTCTAAGTATGATGATATTTTTCAGGAAACAGATGGATTACCTCCTAAGAGGGAAATCCAACATGAGATACATCTTCAACAGGATTCTCCTCTTCCCAATGTGGGCATGTACATGATGTCAGTTTTGGAGATGACAAAGATCAAGAAGCAGGTACAAGGATTATTGGATCAAGGGGTCATTAGGCCTAATTCATCTCCTTATGGTTCTCCGATCGTGATGGTGCCAAAGAAAGATGGCACATGGCGAATGTGTGTCGATTACCGAGATTTAAATAAAATCACGGTGAAAAATTGATACCCTCTTCCTCGTATAGATGATTTACTTGATCAATTGAAGAATGTTGTTTATTTCACTAAGTTGGATTTGCGTAGTGGATATCATCAAATCAGGGTTGCAGAACATAATGCATGGAAGACTACCTTTAAAACCAAACAAGGATTGTTTGAGTGGTTAGTTATGCCGTTTGGGCTTTGTAATGCTCTGACAAATTTCATGCGTGTGATGAATGATGTATTGAGGCCTTTCCTAGATGACTTTGTGATTGTATATTTAGACGACATTCTTGTTTTTAGTGGGACTTGGGATGAACATGTAAGGCATTTAAACCAAGTATTGGATACTTTGCAAAGGGAAAATTTGTATGTGAAAATGTCGAAATGTGAATTTGGCAAGACTGCACTTGTATACTTAGGTCATATTGTGGGAGGAGGACAATTGAAGATTGATCCTTCCAAAATTGAAGTAATTGTAAAATGGCCTGAGCCAAAGAGTGTAATTGAGATCCGAGGTTTCTTTGGTACAATCCAGTATTGGAGGAGATTCATTCCCAACTTCTCCTTTATAGCAGCTCCTTTGCATGCCTTAACCAGTGTGAAGAACACTTTTTAGTGGGAAGGAAAGCAACAAAAAAATTTCAACATTTTGAAGGAGAAGATCAGTACCACACCAACATTAGCACTGTCAAATCTTCAACAACCATTCAAGATCGAGATAGATGCCAGTGGATATGCCATGGGTGTAGTATTGATGCAATATCGTAAGCCTATCTGTTACCACTATGAGAATTTTAACCAAGCTGTTGTTAACTATCCTACATATAATAAAGAGTTGTATGCATTAGTTCAAAGCGTAAAGAAATGGAAGCACTACTTGTTAGGGAAGGAAACCATCATACATATAGATCACCAACCCTTACAGTATCTTCAAGCATAGACCAAACTGCAACAATCTTGACACTACAGATGGATGGGTTTTCTACAACAATTTGATTTGGTAATCAAGTACAAGAAGGGTACGAGTAACAAGGTAGCTGATATGCTCTCTAGACCTCCTATTGCGGCTTCTATTATTTTGAAGAATACTTCTTTATCTCATGATAGCTATGTAGAACAATATGCCATCAATTAAGATTTTAAAGAAGTATATGAGAAGCTAACCCATGGTGCACATGTAGACAAATATTGTATGCAGGGAAAGTTACTCTATCATCTTAGGAAGCTATGTATTCCTACAAGTGAACAAGTCCATGTAATACGAGAAGCTCATACTTCTCTTGTGTTTGGGAATTTTGGGGTAGGAAAAACTATGGCTCATTTGTAGAGGTTTTGTTACTGGCCTTAAATGAAAGAAATTGTAACTAAATATGTAAAGGGGTGTGTGATGTGTTCTACTTGTAAGCCCACTAATAGAAAATTGGGGCTATAATCACCACTTCCTTTTCCATCCCATCCACGGGAAAGTGTCTCCATGGATTTTGTAGGGGGTTTACCAATGACCAAAGGGGGTCATGATTATTTGTATGTTGTAGTGGATAGGTTCAACAAGATGTGTATCTTGATGCCATATAAAAAGAAGATTATTGCTGAGCAGAATATTAATCTCCTTTTTCAGTATGTTTGGGTTCACTTTGGCTTACCCACGTCCATTGTCTCGGATTGAGATACTCAATTCCTTGGGGATTTTTGGACTAGTTTGTGGAGAATGATGGACACCAAATTGAAGAGGATCATTTCTTTTCATCCATAGACTGATGAACAAACAGAGGTGGTAAACAAAACAATGGTACTTTTTCTTTGAGGTTACTGCAGAAAGCATCCTAAGTTATGGGATGAACATATACCCTATGTACAACATGATTATAACCGAGCTTTACATTCATCCACTCAGAGTTCACCTTTTGAGACGTGTTTTGGGTACCTACCAAACGTTCCTTTGGACTTGATGTATGGGAGAGATGTCGATGTGAATGAAGAACGAACATAGGACAGAGCACACAAGTTCATTTAGAGGATTCAACAAATACACCAGCAAGTCAGGGAACAATTGGAGAAGAGTCAAGCATAGTATAAATCTCAACATGACAAGCACAAGGTTGATCATTAGTTCCAGGTTGGAGACCGGGTATGGATTCACATTAGCAAGAAACAATTGAAGGGTGAAGGCAAGAAACTCAAGCCCATCCGATACAAACCCTTCACTATTTTGGAGAAAAGCGACACTAATGATTTTTGTTTAGATCTTCTACCTTATATGCAGATTTACTTAGTTGTGAACGTAGAGAACTTGAAACTTTTTGAGCCTCCCATGATCATGGATCAGGATGAGGAAGTTTCAATACCTTTACTTTATGAGTTTGCACCTGAGTACTTGGATGAGTTACATGAAGATATCATCTTGGATAGAAGGACGAGGACTTCACACAGGGGTGACGTTGATTATCTTCGAGTAGGCTTAAGGGGCACACATCCAAGCAAAGCTAAGTGGATTGAGAAGGATAAAGTGAGGGGACTATTCCCTCACTTACCATTTGATTAATGAAATCTTTTGGTGGTCCAAAAATCTCTTAGTGGGAAGGCGTGATCCAAAAAGGATCCAGAGAAGACCAATAACAACTTAGAACACACAGAAGCAAATTAGAACGCTCAGAATGGCTTCAACAGATAGCAAAATGGAAAAGATTCAAAGTTCCCAAAACTTAGTGAAAAGGGCATGATTGTGAAGAGCGCATCACAATATTTCTAATGGTGCAAATGACTCGTCAAACAGAGTCACGGATCAAAAGTTATAAGCGGTCAAAGTTCAAGTCAAACTTGGTCAAAAGTCAAAAAGTCAAAGTGACACGTGGCACCATTGCAAGGGTGACACATGGCATGTATATACAACTGAGTTAGCATGGGATGATGTGGCAAGGATGGCAGACATGTGGGAAAGTTAGGTGATGACACGTGTCAGTTTTATGGGCAAATCAGATTGTGACAAGTGGTAGTTTTGTGGACAAATTATATGGTGCCACGTGGCCCAGTCATGGGCTGCCACATGGAACCCCTCCAATGGTTGATGTGTGTAAAATTTTTTATGACTCCCCAAGAGTCGAACTCATGACCTCTCCTATCCCAAAGGCCCCACAACTCTGCGCTACCACTACACCACACTATGTTCCTTGTTTATTATATGGTTTAAATTACATTTAAGTTTAAAGTTTGAACTGGGCATCAAAGGAAAGGGGCCAGGCCTTCGGCCCAACCCCTGATTACTTGTTTAGCCCATATGACCCTAGCCTCTGCCAGTCTAGGGGCTTGTTCTTCCGTTTTAAAAACTCCCGCAATAAATAACCATTCCACCATTTTAGTAGAGCGCGCCTGCCATATTTAGCAAAACTACCAAACAATATGCCAAATAAAGCGGAGTCCATGGGATTCGATCCTGGGACCTCTACTAAATAAGAATCTAAATTTAGCTTCGCCCACCAATGCGCCAACCACTTCCTTTATTGCATAACTTATAGAAACTTGTATAAGAAGGGCCCTCTATCAGTGCATTCGGAAGACAAGAGCATGAGAGGCAGACCAAGGGCGTCCGTAAGGTACAAATCTATACAGATTTTTGCATAGTTTTCGAGAATTGGTATGGATTTCGAGATCTGTCAGTCATTTATTGCAGGAGCAGTGGCATGCAAACCAAGGCAAGGGTGCCTCTTGGGCCAAAAACTGTCCGACTTGGATCGAGGCGTGGAGACAGCCATTTTTAGATAAAATGACACCATGAACGCAGTGGTGGTGTTAGTTTTCTGATATGAGAAAATACTTTGTAGCTTAACTATAGAATGAGGTATACTTATGTATTTTGCCCAATTCTTTTGTGGAGTTAATAAAAAGACCCACCCATTTGAGAGTAGGACTTGGAGACGTAGTTCACTAGGGACAGACTCTGTTATCAAGTTCTTTGTGTTCATATTGCAAGATTATGTCTCTTTCCTTTTGAGCTTTTCCTTATTTATGGTGTAGTTTAGTTTATGCTCATTTAATACAGTTCTTTAATAAGTCACATGACAAAAATATTCCGGATCAGGAACACATGCCATGTCTTGTATTTCCTCCTGTGTCCTTGGACACTGTTCAACAATTATCCTTTCTCCCACAATAATTTACACCTTCACAGGTTTTCAATCATGCATGTTGAAACGTTTTAATATTGTTTCAATATACTTTTTCTGGTTCAACCAAATATTTCTAGCTGCTCGATCTCTCTTAATCTCCATTCCGAGAATCTGAATGAAGTTCGCTGCACCAAGATCCTTCATGTCAAACTTGGAGGATAACTTCTTCTTCACCTCCTTTATTGCATCCATGTTTTTTCCAATCAACAACATGTCGCTGACATACAATGCTACATATATGAAACTCCCACCTTCGTCTTTGGAGTACATGCAGTGATCAACTTTACTTCTCACAAACCCCAAACTAAGGATGTATGTTTCGAAATTGGTACCACATCCTTGGTGATTGTTTTAGACCATAAAGGGATCTTTTCAATTTGCACACCAAATATTTCTTTCCCTTTACTACTAATCCTTCGGTTGTTTCATGTATATTTCCTCTTCTAGGTCCCCATGTAGGAACGTTGTCTTCACATCCATCTGTTCTATTTCTAGATCAAATGTTGCATCTAGAGAAATTAGTACTCTAATGGAAATTGATTTTGTGACAGGGGAAAAAATCTCACCGAAGTTGACTCCTTCGACTTGGGAATATCCTTTCGCTACTAGTCAAGCTTTGAATTTCTCGACTTGACTTGCTGCTTTCATTTTCTTCTTGAATACCCATTTTCTACCGACAAGCTTTCTTCCACTAGGTAATTTGACTATGTCCCATGTATGATTATTATGGAAGGGTTCCATATCTTCGACGATGGTGTCCTTCTAGAGTTTTCCCTCTGCTGGGTCGACTGCCTCCCTAATCGACTTGGGCTCATCGTTGATGGAAGTTAACACAAATGAGGAACAAAAGTTGGGTGGATGATACCTTTCAACTAGTTTTATTACTCGTTTTGACCTCCTTACGACCGATGTCAGTTGTTCCACCTATCCTTCTGATTCATTCGTCTCATCTAAATCATATTCTTCATTCCTCAGTTCAAACCGCACCTTCTCTAGATTATTCTCATTCTAAACAATTCCTTCAGGATCAGATTTACTTGCGACTTATCTGAATACTACATCTTGAATGTACACTATTTTCATTGATGTAGGATCCCAGAGTTTATATCCTTTCATTCCTTCTTTGTATCCAATGAAAATACACTTGACTACCTTCTTGTCTAGCTTGCTCCTCTTTTCCTTGGGAACATGCACAAATGCATCACAACCAAATACTTTGAGATGTGAAATTGAAGGATTCTTTCCAGAGCATACCTCATGTGGAGTCGTGTCGACTAGTGCCGATGAAGGAGACATATTCAATAGATATTTTGTAGTGTCGACTGCCTCCTCTCATAATTCTTGTGCGAGCCCAGCACCACTGAGCCTGCTCCTTGCCCTGTCCATCAATGTTCTGTTCATTCTCTCAACAACTCCATTTTTTGTGGGGTATATGGTGTGGTATTTTTGTGTGCTATGCCACAATTCTTGTAGAATTGATCAAGTTATTTTCCACATAATTCACCACCGTTTCCAATTCTCATCACCTTAATCTTCTTATCTGTCTAGTTTTCTACAAGATATTTAAACTCTTTGAATTTCTCAAAAACCTATTATTTCTTCCTAAGTAAATATATCCATGAATTCTTGGAAAAATCATCTATGAAGGAGACATAATAAAGGGATCCACCAAGTGAAGGCACCGAAACAGGGATAAACACGTCACTATGAACCAACTCTAGAATCCCATTTTCCCTTGTCGCTCCAGTTGGGAACCTCACCCAATTTCATTTTCCATATATACAATGTTCACAAAAGTCAACTTCTAAATGAAATTCAGGAAAATCTTCAACCATACCTTTGTTATGCATAACTCAAAGTACTTTTTCTCCTATGTGTCCCATCCTCTCATGCCATAGCATGGTCGGGTCAAATTTATGATGACTTATCGAGTGGGTTTGAATTGACTTAGCCCGATTTGATTTTAGTCGAGTCGAATTTGATTCGACTTCAGGAACATTGATGATGTTGCATATAGTTAAGTAAAAAATCCTTAGTAACTTACATAGGGTTCCAATCCGAACTCCTTTCATTAAGACCTTCACACCTCTGACCATATTGCATGAATCCTTTTGAAATAGAGTGTGCACCCCTACATCACTCATCTTTCTGGAAAAATATCAGGTTTCTTTCCAAACTCAGAATGTGTAGTACACATGGAATGGTTCTACTCTTCCCATCCTACAATATCATTTGAACGCTTCCTCATTCGACAATTTTGGTTGTCAAGTCATCCCCCAAGATATGTCTCCTCCTTCATATTATTCATATTCACAGAACCATTTTCTATGTGGTGCCATTTGATAGGATTCTCCTAAGTCGATCAACTAAACATATTGATCTGACTATGTATTTGTCAATGCTAGGTACACATAGCCTCCCTTATGTGGAGTCGTCTTTCTCTCATTCCACTGCTTCTTATCAGATCCTGTACTAAATTCCACTACCTTCAACTTGTAGTCCCTTTTGTAATGCCCAAATTTACCGCATATCCAACATATTCTTGTCGACTAAAGATGTGATTTTGATCTACCATTTGAATTAGACTTTCTACGGATAATTTGCCTTAATCTCTGTCAACCAGTCGACCTCTCACCACTAAATTTTGGTCGATCCTTCCATGTTCTTCCTTCTCATTTATTCCAACAATAGAGATGCAACCACATATTCTAGTGCTAGYGTGGTTGTATTACTCCCTATAGCCAYGACTAAGTTATCCCAGGAGTCTGACAAAGAACATAATAAGCTAATACATTTCTCCTCCTCAACRATTTTAATATCCAAAGAAGATAATTGAATTATAATGGTATTAAACACATTTAAATGCTCAGTCATCGAACTTCCCTCACTCATCCTCATAAGATACAATTTATTTATGAAAAACAACTTATTTACCAGGGATTTCGACTGCTACAAGCTCCCCAACTTGTCCCACAATTTCTTGGCTGAGTCTTCACCTGAGACATTCAACAATACCGAATCTGCAAGACAAATTCGAATCATACTCCTTTCTCTTCTCTCGAGTTTCTCCCATTCTTTTGAAGACATACATGTTGGCATGGTACCTGGACATATTGCTGTCCATTATTCTCGATCTACAAGGAGATATTCAATTTTAAGCTTCCAAAGCTCAAAATTCAGGCCATTGAATTTTTCTATCTCTATTCTTGAGCTGCTTGCCATTATTTAACACAATCTTCAAAGATTTCTAACTTAGGAATCTTACTAAACCTAGGGTTTAGCTCAGATCCAAGGTTGTTAAACCAAGCTCTGATACCACATGTTAGGAAATGAGGAACACTTCCACGTTAAACCTAGAAGAAGAGAGGAAGAAATATTTAAAGAAGAAAGTAAATGGCACAACAAACACACATTATACAGACATTTTACCCTGGAAACCCAAACCGGGAAAACCAACATTCCTTGAGCGTTCTGCTCTCTTGTTGTCTTATTCATTCAGAATAAAATGTTACATGCCTAACCTTGGTCTATACCTAAGACGCAATCGACATCATACCTTCTTTATTTACACAAGAACAACCCTACAACCAATTAGGCTTACATCTACATGACCAACAACCTCTACGATTACATATTCAAGATTGATTCATTGATTATCCTTTACAACATTACAACACACCTTCTTTATAGGATTTACATTAGAAAAAAACCTAAAGAAAAGGTGCCCAAAAATGGTTATAGATCCAAGCATATCATTGGCTATAAATCCTGTGAATCTTGGGATTTTGTTACAGTCGGATACCAAGTCAGATTACCAATCGTTTACCAGTCAGCCTTCATCCGATGTTCATTCGGTTTCCACACACCCACCTGTCAACCTATCATTGGTTGACCTTTTCAAATTTACCCAGTCGAGCCACCTCAACCTTCGAATTGTTGTCGATGTATTCGACTTCGTCTTTACCCAGTCGAACCACCGAAACCCTTAACTTGCTTTCGATTCCTTCAAATTCGTCTCTACCCGGTCAAACCACCTCAACCTTTGACTTCGATTGTCAGTCAATACACCTCGACTAGAATTTCACTACAAAGAATATAACAACCCAACAATGACGCCATGGTTCCATTACTTAGGGTAATACCTCAATGGAGTCGTCAGATGAACTTTATGAAAATCTCATCAAAAAAAGGAAAAGGGAACTTCCCTCAAATGGAGTCACCAGACAATCTTATGGGAAAAGGCTTTGGGATCAAATATTTCCAAAGTATCATTAGGGCACGAAAGAGGACTCAAAATCCTCCCCGGAAAGGATGCCAAAATATTATCACACAAGTTGTAGATTGGGAAAAGATCGACCCAATCCACAAGATGGTAATAACAGTGGAAGAGTTTACCCACTGTCACTTCAGATAAAGCCTGCCCTCATTTTTTTGAAGGAAAAATCCTACACAAGGGGGGAGTCCTGGGTGACCCTAGGGGGAAATGAGATTATGGAAGTGATTCCCCTATAGTTCAAGTTAATAAGTGAATAATGGCTTCGTAATGAGTTTCAGATATGGTCTATGGTTGCCAAGTGGTTGGGTACCTATAGAAGAGAGTTGTACTTGCCCGAGACACAAGAATAAACACGTATACAAGATCAAAGTTAATAAGGTTTTTATTACCTAATTACAACAATAAACAAAACTATATATCAGTAAGGAAAACAAATAATTATTTTATATTCAACCACTTAAAGCATCAAATATTTATCAAGAAATGAAGCATAAAACAAGTAGATTAGTTCCCAATACTTTAGCACAAACTTTAGTGGTATTGGAGGGATGTTGTATATTGTTTTCAAAGTATATTTGTAACATAGAAGACAGTTGTATAAAATATTTTCTACAGAAGCAAATTTCAACCATAAAATGTTGATTAATTGAGATGGTTATCATTGATGTCAACCCTTGAAGAAAGTCCGTTGGGGAATTCCAGTAGCACAAAGGTTTGGGTAATGGACCCAAGTTTGTTTGATGTATAATGGTATGAGTTTTGATATATTTTTAGCTAAGACTATTATAAATGGATAGTACATGTCATGCCATTTCCGGTGGTATGTGGAACGTCACATAACTCCTCACGGTTTGAAAGTTAGGGCCTTACGAAGTTGAAGGACCCTCATATGATTGGCTTGAAGCCCCAAAAGGTCAAAGAAGTCAAAGTGATTGCAAAGAAGAAATTATTTAAATAATAAAGTGAAGTGACAAAGTCAAAGATGATTATTTAAATAATAAAGTGAAGTGACAAAGTCAAAGAAGATTATTTAGATAATAAAGTGAAGTGACAAAATCAAAGAGGATTATTTAAATAATAAAGTGAAGTGACAAAGTCAAGGAGGATTATTTAAATAATAAAGTAAATGGAGAACTCTCTAATTATGGAAAGTGGTTATAAGAAGGTTAATCCTAAAATGAGGAAAATGGGTTAAGTGGTCAAGTGGCTATTGGATACATGGACAATTGGCAAATTGGGCAAAGTTGGACATAGGTGACTATGTGGACAAAGTGGCTATGTGGACAAAGTGGCCTAGAAGATGCTTCTAAGGAAGCTACTTGGAGAGTATAAATAAGAGGAAAGACTCTCTCATTTTAATCACACTTGAGAATATTGAATATCTACAGGTCACTGAGGTAACCAAAGGATATCTAATCTGAATTTTAGAGGGAAGGTGAAGTAAAGAAGGACGAAATTCAAGGGAGGATAAATTCTTTTGATGATGCTTTCTAAGGTATGTTATTTACAGGTCATCTCGCCATTTTTGAAATAATTTTTTTCTAGAATGATTTAGACCGTGAAATTGGGAGGCCATTAAGGACACATATCCAATACGAATTTAAGCTTGTGGGTCGTTTTATTTTTGGAGTTACACTTCTTGGAAATTAGGGTTCGTGGCTAGTCCTAAAAATAGTCTAAAACAAGTGTTTCTGGTAAAAACGTCATAACTTCTTCATAACAGATCCAAATTCAGTAAGACCAAATATGTTGGTTAGAGTAAAGTATTTAGTACTCTGTGTACAATTTTCAAATCCATACAACAAATATTTCGTGCGGGGCACGCTCTACAATTTCGCTCTCTAGAATAAGCCAAAATTCAACAAGGTATGCCATTTTTGTTATAACTCCTTTTCTGAGAGGTTTCAAGTAGTAACACCTGGAGGAATTCCATAAAACACACTAAAGAACATTGTGTACTATTTTCAGATCTTTATTCATTACAAGTACATAATTATGATTATTTCAAGTTAGGGTTGTTTACTAATCCAAAGCTAGTCATGTGAGACTAAAGTAAAGTTTGATGAAAATGATAGTCTCTTGTTGTTAAAGTTAAGGAAGGTTTGCAGGTATGTGATCATATACACCAGGTCCATTACAGAGTTACAAATCAGATTTGGATGATGAAATTTATGAGGGATTTTGGTTGAGGTTGAGGTACAGGTTGGTGCATGGTTGATGCACTTGTTTATGGTACATGTTGATTACATGTTGAGGTACAGGTTGATGAATGGTTCACGTTATTGGTACAGGTTGTTTGGTGCAGGTTGATTGGTACAAGTTTACAACAGTATATCTCATAGTGATAGTGTGACAATGGTTCCATCATTCTACTTATACATCAGGGC
>ML780161.1:360658-373777 GCA_009831015.1 Picea engelmannii | reverse complement strand
ATTATATGGTTAAAAATGATTATATTGTTCTATTACCGATTCACCCCCATCTAAGTAATCCAACATAAAAATCAACAAGTAAACCCACCAAAAGTTAGCTAATAAGCAGTAGAATTAAAGTAGTGGTCTACATGAAAATTTCCATGGTTGAAAAGCAAGTAAAAATTGAAGATACCGAATGATTTGATGCATCCCTAATGGCTGTATATTTTATTAAGTTATAGGCCCAAGAATTCCATGCCAATCAAAACTCCCTAGAGGCTTTAGCAAGCTTAAAGCATCAATAAAAGATTCCAACTTGAACAAAATCAATATCTCTCTAAATCACGTTTACCAATGGAAATGATTTATTTCTCTAATGAAAATAAATATTAGTGCCTTGCCAAATGGGTTATGGAGTCTTCTTGTATTAGGTCAGGTCTACTAAATCTCGAGGGGTGTAATCCATTTTACTCTCTTCAGATAACAACCCTAACAAGGTAAAGTCTAGGAGGGTGTAAACCCTTTTACACCTCCTAGTAACCTTTGAAATATCCTTTTCAACAAACAAAAATGATAGAACTTGGTGGAGGTTTTAAATACTTATACTCCTCCAAGGATTTAGCCAATAACAACCTGTTGAAATATTGTAACTGCAAAGAGTATTCTATTTATTATTGAGTCATTATTCACTATATCAATCCCCTTTTGTGGATTGATCATGTCGGACATTGTAATTGACCAAATCCACTTTTGCGGATTGGTCAAACCCTAATTGTATTATTCAAATTAAGAAGTCGCCCCCCAGGCCTAATTAAAGTGGTTTTAACCACTAAGAAGACAAGTGGGCCCTGCTCAGTGAAGAGACATCTTTCCAGTGCCTTCCAACTAGTATAAATAAAGGAGTCTAGCGCCTCATTATCTCATTCACTCATCAAGTGCACAAGTTTGGTAGTTGCAGTTGGGAGAAGAAGGAAGAGAGAGGCGTATTTCTCAGTGTTGGATATTTTCTAATGTTTTGGTTTATTGTCTTGGCATTGTCTTGGCTATCTATATTAAGGAAGTTTTTCTGGATTTTCTCCTCCATGAGGGTTTCCTAGGATAAATGTTGTGTATATTGTGATTGTGTTTCTCTCAGTGATCTTACCTATGCTATTGTTATCTAGTAAATTGAAAAGAAACCTAACAATAGCTCAAAACTTAACATGGTATCAGAGATAAGCTGAAGAGAGCACCTTTCATTGGATAAGCAAAAACGTCATTGTTGTTGTACAAGAAAATTAGGGCTTTTTGTTGGAGAGGAATTTTTGCCTAAAAACCATTTAGAAAAGTGTGCCCTACCCTAGTGAATCTTTTGGCAGCTTGAGCACACCTTTTCAATGGACAGAGCCTCCATAATGTCAAACCCTAGCTTTTGATTGGTACTAGAAAACCAAAAGTACCAGAAAAACAGAAAACCAGAAAAACCAGGAAACCAGAACCAGTACCAGTACTAGAAGTACCAGTCCAGATTTATGCAAGCTCAGTTTCAAGGAGTAAAATTTGGATTTTCAGAAATCTCACTGCACCAACTTACTCGCCTCAACCTAACGCATCTAGCCCCTGGATCATAATTTCAAAATTTGAAGTTTGAAAAATTAGGGTTTTCTCATAAAACCCTAAGTTACAGTTAAAGTACCAGTTGCAGTTACAATTGCAGTTCCAGTTGCAGTGAAAGATTTTGTAAAGTGTTGGCGAACCTTAAAGTTGAAACACCTCTAAAGTTTTGAAGGTTCGTTACCTACCACAGCTGCTATCGGATGGTACCACCACCCGCCGATACTATCAGAGGTATGTACTTACATATGTTTCAACTATATTATTCTAAGGGGTACTTGTAGGAGAAAGGATCTCCTATCATAGATACAGAAGGATCTCAGATCCAACATACTCAAAAGACTAATGCACCCCAGGTTTGATTATCTTGATATGCACCTATTTGTTATGACATTATTTTGACCTTATGAACATCTAGGTGGTATGTTGAAATCATAGTAACCATTACAATTGGTCAAAATTATCAAGGCTGATTAAAGTTGAGTTTATAGAGCTTATTCTCTAACTTAGATTTCTGTCAAGATAACATATTGTCTTAGTACACAAGACAGGTTGAAGAAAGCACTTGTCATCTTGGGTGAAGGAGACTTGAAAGAAAAGAAACACACTCTATCTTGAGGACAAAAATCCAGGCTCTAGGTTTGATTGATTAAGTTGATAAGATTCAAAGTTGCACATGACAAGTTGATAACTACCCCTTTACAAGTAAACGCTATAGTTGAGGTAGTAGTCTTTGAAAAGTATTATACTTGGTAGCATGTGAGCATGTTGAGATAAATGCTTAATGTAATCATCTACCAGATACAACTAACATCTCCTCTAGGAGAAACGTCTTGTGTTGGTTCCGGGTTACCTTGGATGAATGTTTGATTACAATACTAGACGAGTGTTGATCTCATTTCGTATTGTATTTCTTTCTTTTGATCTTTGTTTTAGACATGTCACAAGTGAAAGCTCTAAAGGAACTACTGTGACAATTATTCGTGCTATTGTTTTATTACTATTATCAAAAGAGTATTATTCTTGCATGTTGTTTTGTTGACCTTGGTTCAGGTCACATGTGATAAACCTGAGGAATCTATAGTGAAGGTTACATAAGGAAACAAATTAGATGAGACATGAAGTAGACTACCCAAGTCGTGTACATGACAATATACATCCATGTACCAACGAAGATGAAGAAGAAGCTATTTCTGAGATCCATATTATCTCATATGGAGATTGATTGTAAGGAGCAGAAGGCTCTAAAGATGACCAAACATTAGAACAAGAACTCACATAAGACTTGGTCAAAGGATAATGAAGCCACCTTGTTGGGAAGAAAAACTTGTTTGAAGTCTGGCTCAAACCTTTCATATTTAGACTTGGTATTCAACACCAAGTATACCCCATAAGAGATGATGAAGTCCTTGTAGACTCAGAATAAATCGAGAGTAAGCCTTTTCTCAGAAAGGATCAGATGAAGAGACAACTTATAGGATTGGGAGACAAATTCCATGAGAATACTAGATCATAGCTTCAAAAACTTCTAGGAGATATGAAATCTCCTGGGAAGATTCCCTTGTTTCAGTGATAGAGAAGGAAACTAGCCAGAAAGACTAGGATATGGATTTTTCCGTGAGACTAGAAGAGAAGTCAATATTGACTTCCAAGATTGATCTAACAAATCAGACATGTTGGAGATGTACAAATCCTGATGTGTGTCCATAGGATTATCCTAGCAAGAGGGAGAAGACTATGACTAGACACTTATTCCAGTAATTGAAGAAATAGTTCCAACATTCATGAAGACAACCAGAGAAACCATGATTCATATATAGTATGAGATGCAGGGGGAGAAATCCCCATATTTAAAATTGAGTGGCAGTTTGTGCTGTACATTAGTTGGGTCATGGAGACATGACTACATTAAAATACATGGTTACCTCCATGAAAGAAGAAGAGCTACCTTCAATATTAGTTATTGAGCCACTCTCAGTTTCATATGAAGTTGTTTCCATGATGAATTAGAGGAGTTACTTTCAGATTTCAGCAGTCACATTGAGAATGGAGAACCATTCTCAACTTCAGAGCAACTGCAGGTGAACAATCCCACTTCCAAAGGAACAATTGTAGAGAGAGGAGAGGACATACTTTGAGGAAGTGAGACAGATAGTGCTTTGCAGAGAGCACATAGAGCTAGCACATGATTGTGCATATTGAGTTGCAACTGAGCAAGTGTACCAGATTGGAACAATGTAATGTGAAAATTTGGTTTGAAGTTGAAGATAGAAAGACTCAGGTCTGCAGGATGAAGAAGGCTCTGTACAGGTTGAAGCAAGCTCCTAGAGCTTGATATGGCAGAATTGACAGTTTCCTGACGAGCTTGGGCTTTACCAAGAGTAAAGATGATTCTAAGATTTACCTCAAGATTAAGAATGATGAGCTAGTGATGTTGCTACGATATGTAGATGATGTATTCTTGACAAGATGATGAAAAGATCATCACATATTGCAGAAGAAGCTTGCTACATAGTTTGATGAAATACCTAATGCATTATTACTTTGGTCTCAAAGTTTGGCAGAGCCCAAAGAAGATATTCCTTAACCAAGGGAAGTATGCAGTTGAAATACTGAAGAGGTTTGATATGTTGGAGTGTAAATCCATGAACACACTCATGGAAACAAAGTTGAATCTCTCGGTTGATACTTTGTCAGAATTGGTTGATACTACATTGTATAGTCATATTATTGGTTTGGTGATGTATCTTACAAATACCAAGCTATACATATGTTTTTCCTTGTGTTAGTATCTGGTAGAACCCAAACGTGTTCACCTTGATGATGAAAAACATGTGATCAGATACCTTAAGGGTACGTTGGGTTTTGGTCTATGATATACTAGAGATCATGAATTTCAGACTGAGTGGTTATACCAATTCAGATTGGGATGGAAGTGTATTTGACAAAAAGAACACCTTAGGATGTTGTTGCAGTCTGGGGTCAGACATGATCTCATGGCAGAGTAGGAAGCAATCAAGTATTTCTCTCAGCACGAAAGAAGTGGAATATATTGCAACATGTTTCCCCAATGGTGAAGCCATATGGTTCAGATGTTCTTGACAGATCTATTTGATCTGGAGATGGAAGCCATCGTGATCCTATGTGATAACCATAGTTGTATAAAGATGCTGTGTTCCATGATGAGTCAAAGCACATAGAGATACATTATCACTTAATTCGTGATATGGTGCAGAGAGGAGCCATAAAGATCCACTATGTTGGCACATATGAACATATTGCTGATGTGTTGACCAAGGCTCTGTCTCGTGTAAAGTTTAAGCACTTTCGAGACAATCTTGGTGTAGTCCGAAAGGACCTCCATTGAAAGGGGGAGTAGTGTTGATGCCAGCCTAGTGCTGAATATTTCCAACTTCGTGTTGATGTTGTTGTGATGCCAACCTAGTGCTAAAGATTTCCAGCTTTGTGCTAATGTTGTTGTGATGCCGGCCTAGTGATGAAGATTTCTAGCTTCATGTTGATGTTGTTGTGATGGCAGTCTTGTGCTGAATATTTCCATCTTCGTGCTGATGTTATTTTGATTCCATCCTAGTGTTGAATATTTCTAGATTTGTGCTGATGTTGTGGAGATGCGAGCCTCGTGCTGATGTTGATGAGATGCCAACTTCATGCTGAAGATTTCCATCTTAGTGCTGATATTGATGATGTTCCAACCTTCGTGATGTGATGTTGTTGTTGTATCAACCTCATGTTGTTAATGATGTTGATGATGTATTAGTGTTATACTAATCCATGTTGATGTAGATGATGATGATTCCATTCCAGCTCCTTGCTTTGGATGATGATATTGATGATGACAAAAACTTTCAATGATTTATAGATATGCCAGTCAGTGTTCCAGATGTTGTTGATGTTGCTTCCCTCTCTCTCTCTCTCCTTATGAAGTTGTAGAATAACCTTCTTGTTAAGGGGGAGTGTTGAAATATTGTAAATGCAAAGAGTATTCTATTTATTATTGAGTCATTATTCATTATATTGATCCCTTTTTGTGGATTGATCATGTTGGACATTGTAATTGACCAAATCCCCTTTTGTGGATTGGTCAAACCCTAATTGTATTATGCAAATTAAGAAGTCGACCCCCATGCCTAATTAAAGTGGTTTTAACCACTAAGAAGACAAGTCGGCTCTGCCTAGTGAAGAGACACCTTTCCAGCGCCTGCCAACTAGTATAAATAAAGAAGGCTAGCACCTCATTATTTCACTCACTCATTCACTCATCAAGTGCACAAGTTTGGTAGATGTAGTTGGGAGAAGAAGGAAGAGAGAGGCACATTTCTCAGTGTTGGATATTATCTAGTGTTTTGGTTTATTGTCTTGGCATTGTATTGCCTATCTATATTAAGGAAGTTTTGCTGGGTTTTCTCACCCATGAGGGTTTCCCAGGATAAATGCTGTGTATATTGTGATTGTGTTTCTCTCAGTGATCCTACCTATGCTATTTTTATCTAGTAAATTGAAAAGAAACCTAATAATAGCTCAAAACTTAACACAACCATGGAACAAGAAAGAAACCTAAAAAAGTGCACATTTTCCTTACCAATTCCAAGAAATGCAAAGGAAAACCCTAGATACCAAGAATTTTTCACCATCAAAGCAAGAGAAAGAGCCTCCAAGAGATAACACACCACTTCCTTCCATAAGAAAAGAGCGAAAACATATCACGAGAGAGAGAGAGAGAGAGAGAGAGAGAGAGAGGGAGAGGGGCACACCATTTCAGCCAAGTATCCTCTCCAAGATGGGAGAGTTATGTTAAAAATGAAATAGAAATGATCCTTATTTATACAAATCCTCCTAAAAGTGTTTGTCCACTTAATTTTAGGGTAAACCACAACGGGGTAAAAAACCCCTACTTTTCCCCTTTACAATCTTAAACTTGATTTTTCACACAAGAAACCCTAAAATACACATGACATCACCCTTTAAATCTTCAAGCAGACGTTACATAATCAAAATAATTTTTAAATGCAACAAACTCAAACGCCTCAAATATTGAAATGACAATCACCATAATACTTGACTTGTACCTCATGGAGYAAGACCCAATGTCTKCCAAAAGCTAACTGATGTGGTGGATACCCTCATGATGAACCTGAGACCTGTGGTAGTGAGGTGGGTCTCTGTCTGTGCAAGTGGACGTTGTCGACCATATGCCTCTCAATACTCCATGTATGCAACCTRAGGGTCTCGATACATCATCTCCTTAGTTCTCCCTAAGAAATGGGGATAACAAGTATCATCCCTAAAATTTATACAATATTATGTTCATATTTATGATTGGAGCGAGAGTTCTTTTGCAACAAATGATATTATCTTGCTCCATCTTTGTATGGTATCATCCCTAAAATTTCTACAAGATTCTTTTCATATTTGTGACTGGAGCGAGAGTTCTTTTGTTATAATATTATCTTGCTCCATATTTGTAGATTGAATACACATTTATATGATCTTGGTATTTGTTGACACTCCATTTTCACCTACACAATACATATAGAGTTGACATATGAAAACATCACTAGGTGGACTTTGAAAAAGAATCCAATTTTCCTTAGTCTTGTAAGATGATGATGTGCACAACTT
The DNA here is from genome assembly GCA_009831015.1 of Picea engelmannii. NCBI lineage: Eukaryota > Viridiplantae > Streptophyta > Pinopsida > Pinales > Pinaceae > Picea > Picea engelmannii. The sequence goes on along the minus strand of ML780161.1, from coordinate 366,562 downwards.
ATTCATTGAGCACCGTGCATATATAAAATGATAAAATTAATAAAGTGTACATACTTTTCCTTCAACATTGTTCTCACTACCTAGAAAAAAGTTTGAATATAATGGGTGCACTCTATTATGTTGATTAAATCAAACTTGATTGTTGTAAAAAGACTAATGTGCTTAATTTATAATCACACACTCTTATGGTGATTAAATAATATTTGATGATTGTTTTGAATCCCAATGAACTTAATATACAAGTGCACATCCTTCTATGTTTATTAGATCAAGTTTGACCATTTAACACATTATTCTATGGTGATTTGGTCAACATTGATCACCAAGGTAGATATAGTGTGCCTAAATTTATGAGATTCCTCAAGCAATGAACCATATTAACAATATAAAACCCTAGAGTTTGGTTATATTACTAACAAACCATGTGTAAAAATTGAAACTTTCCTAATGAATTCATAAGTTTGATTGTTATTTGTCAGTTGGGTTTAGCTCGGGTAGTCGTGAGGAATGATTTTTATTCGCCCCACCCGGGGTCAATTCCCACAAGTGACATGTTGAACTCATAACTAGGGATTTGAGCCTTGTTATTGACCAGCCTCGTGACCTAAAGATTCTAAGATTTATTCTTGTCTGGACATATAGGTAGTGATAATAAACATTATTTTTAATCATCTATCTATCCAAATTACAAAGTTCATCTCACTAGACAAGAATTTCTATGGGCATGCTCCAATTTATGTGAAAAACTTATTTCAAATTTTAAGGTTTTTATAAATGTTCACTTTTTATTATAAATCGAAATCCTCATGAGCAAGAAATATTTCACTTTCTTACAATGGGGTGGTAGAGGAATTGAATCTCCATTTAATGTTTTAATGTCCCATGTAGTTGTAAGTATCTCTATTTGTTAAAGACATTAACCTTATTTTTGTATATGAATAATATAGAACTAAATACTCTAATCTTCCCTTAGCTCCTACATGTGAAGAAATCTTCTAGGTTCATTTTGTTCCAAGGAAAAACATTTTTATTCGATCTTTTATGGAGGGAAAGTACTCTTACCAACAATTCCTTTATGTTTCTTATACCTATTTAGCTATCATTTAACTTTTATGCTCTTAATATCATTGCAAATTTGGAGTTTTTAGTGTAGAAATGTGATCTAAGTAAGTGATTTCAAATAATGTTATTATGTTTTATGAGAATACTATGTTTTCTTAGTATTTCATGGTGAGGTGGGACACTATTGTAGAACTATCACCAACTTAATGACAATTAGAAAAAATTAACAACTCCTTACAGCTAGTTTGTCCACTCTTTTTGGTCAAGAATTAAATCCAATAAAGTGAAAGTAGTGCCCTTTTTCATTGGCTAATATCGTTTTTACATAATATGAAATTAAGAAGAAAATAAACCATCACAAACATTTTTTTTGGTAGCATGTCCGTGACATGCGGGACTCGCCTATGGCTGAGAAATCACGACCCATGGGCATTTAAGCCATCAAAATCACCCGTGGATTCAATCGACCTAGGCCATACCAACGTCCCTTATCATGTAATGCCCCCTTCCAATTGACCATGACGAAGGATGATTCAATAGCCTATACGACTCCCAAAGTCTATAGTCAACAAGGGAAAAGGGAGTCAAGGAGGTTTATTTGGTATCACTAGGTTAAAAGAATGAGAAATCCTAAAGTGACATTAAACAAAATAAATAATAATATTTAAATGAAATTGGAGGGAAAATAAAGTGAGGGTTTGAGTTGGTCAAAAAAGGGGAAATATCTATAAGGCTCGAAGGAAGGATAAATAGAGGGGTAACCCTTCACTTTGGAATTATGATTTGATCTCTCATTTTGGAGTTCTCTTAGAGCCATTGTTTCATTAGGGTTTAGCGAAATCCTTCCACTACTGTAGTCTAGTTTCGGTGGTGCAATACCCACCCTAGTCAGACAAGAGGGGAGTCCATCTAGGACTACCATTGGAGCTTCACTTGGGATTTTCACATTCAATTAGAGAGTTACCGAGGTATGCATGAGGTTTACGAAACTTTCCGAATGAGGCTGAGCCCAAAAATTTGTAGGTTTTAGGAGGGTTTAGAGAAACCAGGGTTTAGGGAACCCCCATAGGTTGAGTACAGACGTCCCGCGAGGGCCCACTAGACGTCCAATAGTTTTCTCGCGAGGACCTCTGCGATCGAGATTGCAACATGCCGTTTGGATCATGTTCACATGTTTACATGAGGGCCACTAGCAAAGTGAACGTTACTGGAGCCGAGCATCACATGGAGCATCATAGTTTGGCATCATTCCAAGTTTCCTTGTATTGTTTCGGTTTGTAAATTTGTGCAGCTACCTTGCAACCATTAGACTTGTGTGTTATGGAGTATTCTGCAACTGTTATTACAACCATTAGATATCATTGTATTGTTGTTTCCATCCATAATAATATTCCATGGTTATCTTCTCTATTTTCTATGTAATGGATGTATGCAATTTGTTTGTCAATATTCCTATATGAGAAAACTATTTGTAAGTGGTTAACAAAAACACCAATGCCAAGTGTTTGACATATTTACACAAGGAGAATTAATAATTTTTGGACATAAAACATAATAAACCCACATAAACCAGTTGGGGACATTACATCGCATGGATGAAGTTTTTAAGTGTCTCCTCCCGCTAGTGGTGGGTTTCAAACTTGGGTCTCCATGTATAATGAGGCCTATTGAAACTGATCGCACTAGTTGGATTTGAAAAACCATCACAAATATTATCTTATTGAGTTTCTATAAATTTATGCATGGCATATTTTTATGAGTTTTTAATTATTCATATTAATGACTCATCCTAAAGTTATTTGATAATTGTTAGTCAGTTTCATTAATAACTCAAATTTTGTATTAAAAGGGGCATTCCTCATTTCTAATCATTAATATATTATCAATACTATCAAATGTTGTTACTCTTTCAATGCTATTTATTATTAGAATAGTTCCATTTTCAATATTTGGACCCTTGAAATATTTGTTGGATTTATGGTCTAAAATGTAATATGCAAGGAGAAGTGAAGTGCATAAGTTTTATGCACTTTAACTATTTTTCCCACAAAAAAAAAAGTATCTTATGTTGAGTAAACATAAGGTACAATCCTTAGGTGAAAAAGCGCATAACACAAAAAAGTAGTTGAGTTTTCTCTCCAACTAATGATGAAGTCTAACCAATGGATTGATGAAATCCAAATCACCAAGTTCAAAAAAATATAGACTAAAATCCATGACAATCCTTTACAAAAAAATGTTTGCATAGGTTATGTTCTACCAAAAGACTAAACCAACAAGTGATATTACATATCAGAAAGTACTCCATATATTCTGGAGAGAAAACCTATATCATAGAATTCTTCCAGAACAAAATGATATTCGGGAAAAAGTAAAGAATCTTTGGAAAACACATCGATAATAGTGGTAAGATCCCTTAGAATTTGAGAAAATATAATATGATTAAATCATGTAGAGATCTCATTAAGTTGATCCGCAATTTTCTAAAGATCCAAATTAATAATTTGAACCTCCTCCATCTAATCAATAACCAACTTAGAGTTTGCAAAAACCTAGAATTCAAGAACATCCCTAAGCACAACCAGTTTGAGTAGAAAGAACAAGGCTTTGAATTCTCTTAAGTTATTGGTCCCATGATCCAATTTGAATTTACCAAGAACATAATGAAGCTCATAAAAATTAATAATAAATCCCAATCCCATAGATCTTCCTGGGCCTCGGCCTGCCCCATCAAAGAATCCCCATGCCACAGATTTGTTGATCACCACTTAATTGACCGACCTAGGTTGTTTCATCTCCGGTGCAGGCTTGTAGAAATTGATAAAGGAGATTTCTTGTTATGATACCTTTAATGTAGGGTGTCCCTTATCCTAAAATATATTGGTGTTCTTGACCAACAATATCCCCCACACAACAAAAATGGGTAGCACCCCGATTGATTTCATATTGGGACAAAAGAAAATCTCATGAAAGAAATGATAAATGGATCCCTTGTCCCATAAATAAACTATTCCCAGCTGACTCTCAACCTATAGCCAAACCTGGAGAGTAAAAGAGTAGGCCAAAAATGTATGCACTTTGGATTCATCACGCTTCTTGTATAAATAACACAATCTCAGACCATGTTTATTCTACAACTATAGTCTATCCCAGGTCAAAACTTTCCCTTTTAACACTAGCCAAAAAAATAAAGTGCCTCTCAAAGGTCCCCTTATTTTCCATAGTTTTTTGAACCACCAATAATTAGGATTTTCACCTAGATCTTGCATAGCCAAATAGTCAAGCTTTGTTGAATACATACCCCATGCACTGTTGTATGACCAAACAATTTCTTCCTCTAAATCTGTCAAGTGAACATGGGCCTTGATAATTGCATATGTGAAGATAGTCTAGTGATTTTTCCATCTTATACCTAGAGAAATATTCATAGCAGAGATCCACCCATGTGTCCATATAGTCATGTTGGATCATGTTGTCATTGATGCCAATGGTTTGATTGATTGATGTCAAGTGATTGATTGATGCCAAAGGATTGAATGATTGATGATTGATGTAATGTAATATGTATTGTCCTTGATGAGAATGCATAGATGAATATGGATCAATGAGTTGTCATTGATATGATGAAGATGGATCAATGAGTTGCCATTGATACATGATGAAGATGGATCGATGTGGTTTCATTGGTATATGATGCATTGTTGGAAAAATGTATAGATGAAGCATTATTGTCTTATCATGATTGATAAGGTGCACAAATGGATGAACTCCAAAGTGGTCCCCTTATGGTGAAAGCCCTCACGGGAAGACGCTTTGCAGATTGAGTTATCCTAGAAGAATGGTTGGAGGACCCATGCGTGTATGTGGAATAATGAGATGAAGATCAATGAATCATTATTGTCTTATCATGATTGATAAGGTGAAAAAATGGATGAACTCCAAAGTGGTCCCGTTATGGTGAAAGTCCTTATGCGAAGACGCTTTGTGGATTGAGTTATCCTAGAAGAATGGTTGGAGGACCCATGCTTGTATGTGGAATAATAAGATGAAGATCAATGAATTTGTTGGTGAAACTATACTAGATGGATAGTGCTTGACATACCATTTCCGGTGGTATGTGGAATGTCACATAACTCCTGATGGTTTGATATTTATGGCCTTACGAAATTGAAGGACCCCCATATGAAGGCTTGAAGCCCACAAGGTCAAAAAGTAAAGGTGGATTATTTAAATAATAAAGAGAAGTGACAAAATCAAGAAAGATGATTTAAATGATAAAGTAAGGTGAAAAAATCAAGAAGGAATATTTAAATGATAAAGTATTGGAGAACTTTCTATTTATGGAAAGTGGTTAACCCTAAAAATAAGGAAAATAGGTTAAGTGACCTAGAAATGGGTTAAGTGACCTAGAAATAGGTTAAGTGACCTAGAAATGTGTTAAGTGACATAAAAGAAGAAATCATTATTTAAATGATAAAGTAACGTGACAAAGTCAAGGTGGATTATTTAAATAATAAAGAGAAGTGACAAAATCAAGAAATGATAAAGTAAGGTGACAAAATCAAGAAGGAATATTTAAATGATAAAGTATTGGAGAACTTTCTATTTATGGAAAGTGGTTAACCCTAAAATAAGGAAAATAGGTTAAGTGACCTAGAAATGGGCTAAGTGACCTAAAAATGGGTTAAGTGACCTAGAAGATGAAAGTATAAATAAGATAGCAATGGTCTCTTGTAGATCATCCTTTTTGTGGATCAATGGAGAGCTTCTTGTGAGAATATCTTTTGGAGTATTGGTGGAGAGCTTCTTGTGAGAGCTTCTTGAGCATTTTTGGTGTGGAAC
>ML780161.1:336266-355608 GCA_009831015.1 Picea engelmannii | reverse complement strand
AATATTCTTTGTAATAGTTTCATATCAATTAAACAAATATTCCATGCAGGGCACGCTCTACAAGTTCACTCTCTAGAATAAGCCAAAATTCAACAAGGTATGCCATTTTTGCTATAACTCCTTTTCTGAGAGGTTTCAAGTAGTGACACCTGGAGGAATTGTATAAAAAAAATTGAAGAACATTGTGTATAAGTTTCATATCTTTATTCATTATAGGTACAAAGTTATGATTATTTCAAGTTAGGGTTGTTGACTAATCCAAAACTAATCATGGTTGAGACAAACAGTTGATGAGTTGGCACATACATGAGGTGTATAGTTGATGATGTTGGTACATATTGATGAGTAGTTTACACATGATTGGTATATACTTGGTACATGGTTGGATGCACTTGTTTATGGTACATTTTGATTACAGGTTGTTTGGCACAGGTTGGTGCATGGTTGATGCACTTGTTTATGGTGCAGATTGATATCTATTGATGATTGTTTCCTCATCTCAGTTGGTGTTGAGGGTGTAAGTTGAGTATTTCATTATAGATATGGCGATCTTGTAGAGTTGAACTCTATTCAGTTGTTATTGAAAAACCCTAAGGATTGTAGTCCGTAATAAAAAGAAAATTATACATACATCTTGTGTTCTTTGTGTTCCTTGTGGTGATGATTTGTTGATGATATATTGCTGATATGTGTTGACATTTAACTGGTTATAGAAAACAATGAGTAATTATTTAATGGTGATTGTTAACTAAGGATTTTTGGGAAAAAGAGCCCTACACTGTTCACCCCTCCCTCTTAGTGTAGTCGGTGTGTCCAACAGGGTGTCCCTTATCCTAAAATATATTGGTGTTCCTGACCAACAATATCCTCCACACAACAAAAATGGGTAGCACCCCGAATGATTTCATATCGGGACAAAAGAAAATCTCATGAAAGAAATCAGAAATGGATCCCTTGTCCCATAAATAAACTATTCCCAGCTGACTCTCAACCTATAGCCAAACCTGGCGAGTAAAAGAGTAGGCCAAAAATATATGCACTTTGGATTCATCGTGCTTCTTGTATAAATAACACAATCTTGGACCATGTTTATTCTACAACTAAAGTCTATCCCAAGTCAACATTTTCCCTTTTAACACTAGCCAGAAAAATAGAGTGCCTCTCAAAGGTCCCCTTATTTTCCATATTTTTTTGAACCACCAATAATTAGGATTTTTACCTAGATCTTGCATAGCCAAATAGTCAAGCTTTGTCGAATACATACCCCATGCACTGTTGTATGACCACACAATTTCTTCCTCTAAGTCTGTTAAGTGAACATGGGCCTTGATAATTTCATATGTGAAGATAGTCTAGTGATTTTTCCATCTTATACCTAGAGAAATATTCGTAGCAGAGATCCACCCATGTGTCCATATAGTCACGTGTGCCACATCACTGATTCTATTTAGCGTATAACATCCAATCTCTTGGAGGTGAGACACAAGACCTTTGAGAAGAAAGATATTCTCACCATATTCAAAATTGTGTCCATCTCGATCCTAACCAATTCTCTTGTACCAACCTTCCAAGCCAAGAAGTTCCCAATGATAGGAAAGGAAAGTGTGAGAGTCCACCATTGACTAGATACATTTTGTGTACTTTTCAATATTCTTCTTATCCAATCCAGTACAATATCAGGGTAAATATACTTGTCAATCATAATCCTTTGCCAAAGGCTATCGCTAGTCAAAAAGACCTAGAGATATTTTGTTTCCACGACCTTCCCGAAAATCCATGAATCCTTTAAACCCCAATCCTCACAACTTTTGGGTTTTGAAAAAGTTTTCCAATTTGTCAAGTGAGATCCCAAATACTCAACACTTCCCTTCCATATATAATTAAAATATATTTTCCTGATATGATTAAGAATTTGTTTCTGGATAAGAGCTAGAAGGTGCCAATACACTGGTATGGCCTCAATTGCATATTTAATCAAAATCAGTCTACCGCCTCAAGACATCCAATTATTACACTAAAAATTATTTTCCTCTCAATTCTTGTCAAAATCCATTTCCAATTAGAGACATTGTAATTGTTGGGTTTAAGAGAGAAACCAAGATATTTAATCCCATCTCTCAATTCAGCTAAGGTAAAGTTAAAAATACTAGACATATTTTGTCTAATACCTTCATCCACTTATGGAAAGTAAATGGTTGATTTACTGATGTTTATCACCATTCTTGTTGCATCATAGAACATCTCCAAAATTTCCTTTAAAACCTCACCTTCAAATGCTACACAAAGAAAAAAAATTAGCACATCATCCACAAATAATAAACGAGTAAGACATTCATTTCTACCTAGATTTACCAATTGAATTTTGTTTAATCTTTTAGCTTCCCCAATGGCCTTGTTGTTCCCATCAACAATCAATAAGAAGATATATGAGGAAAGAGGACATCCTTGGCGTAATTCTTGATCAGAATTGAAGAATGGAAACCCCCATCCATTGATGAGAACCACAAAGGAAACTATAGTCACACAACACATTATCCATTTCACCAAAGGTAGTTTGAACCCAATATGAAGAAACAACAATATGAGGTAAATACATGAAACACAACCATACACTTTGGAGAGGTCAATTTTTATGACCGAGACATGGTGCTTATGTGTTTTAATTGTATGCAAACCCTCCTGAGTCGAGCCAATGGATTCATAGATGAGTTGACCCTTTAAGAACCTAAATTGTTAAGAGGAAATTACATTGGATAAAATAGGTTTAAGGTTAACCACAATTACCTTTGATATGATTTTATATATGCATTTGCATAATGTGAAAATCATAAAAAGTATTAGGACAATCCAATTTGGATATCATTTCTATGAATGTTGAATTGATATTGCTCGACATTTTACTCATATGTCATATTTCTTCCACCACCTGAAGTAGATCATCCCCAATAATATCGAAAAAGTGTTTAAAGAATTCTTCTGTCCAATGGTTTGGCCTGGGGATATTATTCCTTTTAAATGAGGAAATGATGGACAATATTTTAGCTTTAGTGAACCCCTTATAAAATTCATGAATTTCTTCTTCATTGATCAATCTAGGAAAATATGAAATAAGCTTAAGAATCTCCCCCATGTTCACTTGTTCTGGTTCCTTGAACAACTTCGAAAAATGATCCACTCCTAGCATTGCCAAATTTGAGAAACCTCATTTCCACTTGAATCATTTAGTTCCCAAATGGTTTTATGACTCCTCTAATGAGTGATCCACAATGCCTTGCTCTTTAGACTCCAAGATTTATCTTGACCAGAGAGTATTTTTTCCCAAATATATTCTAAGGATTAGAACTTATCTAGAATTGAGGAGCATGCTATGTGTCCTTGATTCTCTGCATAAAGCTACTCTATTTCTTACTTGACATTTCAGAGCTCCTATTCTTTTTGTTTCCTCCTAGACCTATCCTAGGAAGAGACTTTCTCTTTTACCAATTGAAGGGAAGTAATGAAATGAACACTAGAATGTGCCTCAACATCCTCTTGAAAATGATTCCAAGCATCGTTTATTAAATTTTGGAACTCTTCATCCTCAGAACATGTAGGGTTGTATTTAAGAGTTGCCCTGAGCTTCCCCTTATACCTTGTCAAATTCCAAAAAGATAAGAAAGTGATAAGATAAACAAATATTTCCAACCCATGATCGATAGAGCCCACAATTACGAAGTAATGCATGATGCACTAGAAATTGATCCAATCTATTTGAAACCCCTTCCAATCCTCCTCGATTGTTGCACCAGTTCAAGAAAATATGAATAGGCTCTACATCGATCCACTCGATCGATTCCTTTTTATCAATGAAAAAACTTGCCAGCCTTTCCTCCTAAGAAGATAATCCCTAAATATCCTCTTAGTTGAGTTTTATGTTAAGGTACCCACCAATAATGATATTATCAAAACTGATACACTTAAGAGCAAATAGTCAGTTCTAGAAAACCTCCTTCCCCTCATAAGGACTGTATAATTTGAGAAGAAAGAAAAACTGATCTAATTCGTTGCTGAAACATTTCTAAACAGAGCCCTGAAAAAATACAAAATCAATTTTTAAGGGAAAAACTTGACGAAATCCCCGTAATGATACCTCCAGAATGTCCAACCGAATCTAGACCTTGGAACACCCCACCCAGAAATAGTTTCACTAGTTCAACAATAAGGGCTTCACACGGACCCATCATTTCTTGTATAAATGAAATATATGGTCTATACATATCAACAAACCTCTTTATGGATTTTTTTTTATCCCACCCCCCATGCCCCTCATATTTATAGACATGATTTTCATGATGTACCCATCACCGAGGTTGTGCCTGCTCTAAGGACCCCATAATTTGATTTTTTTTTTCCATGTGATACTTCACAATGGACACTCTCTTGAGCATGATTTAGCACTAACTTGTGCCCCACCTTGTCTGGGTAAGGTATTTTAATTCCATCGAATTCAAAAACTCCCCAAGGCTCGTCACTGAGAAGAATTCCTAGACCCGAGGCTGAGGTAGAAATAGGTATCTTTGTTAGAAGAGGTTGAGGTAGAAATAGGAGAGATAATTCTCTGAGAGCCAGATGGATGGATGGATAGACTCTGAGTCTTTATACAACCTAATAATGAGAGAAACCCCCACTCCTTAGAAGGATAATTCAACATTACCCCCCTCGAAGAAAAAACTAGAGCTGACACCTCTACCTGAGAAGGCACACAATCCACAATGTTCATAGATTGATACAAAGGTATGATTTGGAGTAGGAACATACTTATTAGGATCTTGATGCGACGAAGTACTCTTCATCCAAATGTCTTCAATTTTTCTCCAATGGGAGGGTGAAAGGTCCAATTCATCCTCGAAGCTGGACCAGAGAGCCTAATTCACCAATCCTCATGGTTCCTTGACATCCAAAGAAACCTTAATATCACCAACTACAAATTTTGTCTTGCAATCGAGCTGATCAGACTGTTATTCTATAGGTTAGGATCCACCTTCCTTCTCCATAAATAATAACAAAGAGTTTTGTGCATCCAAGTTCCATGGAGCCCCAATGGGACTAGTGGAATTACCTCCAAAATATTGTCTCCCAAGCCTCAAAAAATTCTTTTTAAACATAAGGTCATAGTCTTCCATAACGTTCCCTACCTAATGGCACCTGGAGCATTACAATGGAATGTTAACATAATTTAGTCACCGAGTATAAGAACGATCACCCATCACCAACTTTGTAGATTCAAATAGTTCTTGAATTGGATCCATATCAACCAAAATTTGAGCCATCAAGTGCATACTAATAGTTTTATAGATGTTGTTAGTAGCTATAAATTTACCTAAGTCATATCCAATTGTAACATCCCCTAGCTTAACCAGGGAACATTACTTGCGGAAAAACACATAATTTGAAAATTTCTTTTGCTAATTAATTCCTATAGCTTACCGGTTATGAATTTAACACATATTTAACTAAAATATAATATATGTAACTAAATTCATCTACAACATTCTAAAAGAAAATAATTTCTCCATAAAATCATCTACAACAACCCGTTAAAATCATTCTCATGCATAGGGTAAAGAAAACACAACCATAAAACTCATAAGATAACTCAGAAAATAGATAAACACTTATCTTTTTAAAACATTTGTACAACCAAGTGCTTGGGAAGGACGTTCCACCCAACCATAGACCTGCTACTCCAAATATCAACAGCAAGTCACACCCAAGCTGGGGCTAGTAACAACAAGATAAGGGTGCCTCTAACAGTCCAATCACAACTCTAAATCCACAACCCACTAGTATTCTCCTATAGCTATCCAAAATTTCTTCCAGGTCTCTTCCTCTTGACCTTCCCAACCCAAAGAATGTACCCCTTCACTTCTCTCAGTCCCTTGGGTTTCCCATTCAGGGTCTCTCTGGCATAGGTAATCAAGAATCTCTCTGCTGGGAACTCAAAATAAATCACTTTCAAGAAACACTACCAGGAAAAATAACAACAAGCAATTGTTTTTTTAGTGCAACTCACCTGGGAGTTCACTCTTTAGTCTCGACAACCTAAATCTTCAATATTCAGCTCCAGAATGCCCCAAAACGCTCCAAGATGCTCCATAATTCTCCCATCCTTCTTGTTCCAACTCCAATGCTCTTTTTCCTTGCTCTCTCCTTATTGTTCATGCAAAAACTCAATATGAAAAAATTCCTATTCTCCCCAATATGAATTTCCTCTATTTCCCCAAGATGTTGACTTCTCACTCTGCCCAATGTAGATTGTATTATAGCCCCATGCTTCCAATAACTATGGATTCCACTTATAGACTCACCCATGACAGGTATTTAATGGCTAGGCTCTCATACACTCAAAAAAAATAAATAGAAGTTATCTCCAATGGTAATAAAATTCAGAATCTGGGTTGAATTAATACCCATAATTAATTTTCTCCTTGGGTTCCTCTTGGACACTCCTAGACATTTTTAAACATTCCCCCCTATTGTGGATAAATCAACCCCCATCTCTGTCCATATTCCCAACAGTTGGTGTCACATTATATTTATTAAAAACATAAATACAATTCACATATTACATCACTTGGTCAGAGCCATATTCATATCTACATTATGCATAAAAGAAAATGAGGATTATAGTGGGGATGTTACATTCCCCCTTGCCTACAATTGTGTGCCATACTTTGATCTAGATTGTTTTCGGCACAAAATGAGAGTGAAGATATAACACAAAAATATACAGAGATATTGAAAAGAGAGCCAATAATATAACATATATATATATATATATCAGATATATATAAAAGGAGACACATATATACAATAATACACAATTTCTATTAATGAGTGAAATGTACAAGACTGTAAAAATACAGAGTGACTGACTCGCTAGAATGGTGGAAGCTTATCTCTGAGAAGAGATGTGACGGCTACTCACATTCGCAAGAATATGACTATTACAATGAGGCTCCAAAGACATTTTTAACATAAAGAAAATCCAAAACCCTAACCTCGGAAGATGAAAAGCCAACAATTTTGTGGACCCCGTTTTGGGTAGTTTGGTGTATCAACTTTCTGGGGGCGTAACTTTGGCATATGATAGCTCGTTGGAAAGGTATCATCGAGGAGATTCATTTTGGGGGCTCAATCAGATGCTTTGGCTATCATTAAGGTGTTTGATCCAAAAAAAATTTCATTTAGTCCCTCAAAATTCTCCCGGAAGTTTAGGAACTGAAAAATTGCTAAAAATACTAAATTACAAGAAGACTATTTTGAGCTAATTGGAATAGGTGGCTGGCCACCGATATCCACCTCGATCATACTCGGTGCACACTATGTTGATATAAATATACAAATTTACATCACAATGCTTAAGAACTAAAATTATTGGAATTTTACAACTCCAACAACAGTTCCAACCAAAAATATCTTGTTCCTCTCAACCCGCTAACCCAATGAATGAACCATTCGTTTATTAGAGCTAACCCAAGGAATGTGCCATTATTTTATCAGGCCCCATAACATAAGTGGATAGGACTCTGATATGTGGTTCTAGAATTCTAGCTGCCCAAAATGGAGTCTCACATTTTTAGCTTTCATTTTGGTAAAATTGAAAAAAAATCATGGGTAGTCTTCCCACATAGTTTCTTCATGCTCCCATGTTGCATCTTCAAGACCATAGTAGGTCCATTGAACCTTTACTATCCCTATGGATTTTTTCCAAATCACTTTGACAATCCGATCCAGGATGCGTATTGGTTCCACCCGGAAATCCCCTTCGTTTTCCACTTGGATCACAGTCTAATCAATTATGTGGTTAGGTTCAGGCACATATTTATTTAATAATGACACATCAAAAACATTGTGCACTCTCATTGATGCATGAAATGCTATCATGTATGCAACTGACCCTATATTTTTCAATATTTCGAATGGCCCACAATATATTGCTACCAACTTTGGGAAACAACCCAATCTTATCGAAATTCACTTTGCTTTCACTTTGAGAAAAACACGTTCACCCACTTTAAAATATCTAAGAACTCTGATCTTATTTGAATAATTTTTCTTCTTGTCCTAGGCAACCTCTAAATTCTGCTTGACCTTCACTATCTTCTCTTCCATTTCCTTTAATAATTATGGCCCAATGATAGCTCTGTCTGTTGGGTTATCCCAACTCATTGGCATGTTACATTTCCTGCCATACAAATCTTCAAGTGGGCTCATTTTTAATGAGGCTTGATACCCATTATTGTAAGAAAATTCCACTAAGTGGATATAGTCTTCCCACTTTGATGGTTGGTCCATCACATACATTCTAATCATGTCTTCAATGATTATGTTAGTCCTCATTGTTTTCCCATCTGACTCTGGGTGATACGATGTGTTGAGATTTAAATTTGTCCCAAAGCCTTTAAACACACCTTTCCAAATATTTGAGGTAAACTTTGGGTCTCTGTTTGAAAGAATTTCCTTAGGCATTCCATGTAGCCTGACAACTTCCTTCATGTAAATTTATACAATGCTTGTTGTCTTGTGTGTGGTCTTCACATGAACAAAATGTGCTACTTTTATTAATTTTTACACCACCACCATGATGGAATCATGTTGATTCACTGTCCTGGAAAGATTTGTAATGAAATTAATTGTAGCCACTTCCCATTTCCACTCAAGAATGGGCAATGGTTGTAACATCCCTGCTAGATGTCTATGATATGTTTTTACGTTTTGACATTCTAGAAACTTGACTATGTAATTAGCCACTTCTTTCTTCATTCCTGGACAAAAGTATTAGCTTCTTACAATTGCAATTGTCTTCTAATATCCTGGCTGCCCAACATATGGCACATTGTGCATCTCTTTCAAAACTATATTTTTTAACTCTCGTGAAATTGGCACATATATTTTTCCTTTGTACATGAGGATTCCATCCTCTTTCATCTCATAATAATTAAATTTCTGTTGTAAAATGCCTTGCTGTAATGTTTATTTTATTTTTACATATGGTTGGTTTGAATTTGCAGCCTCTAAAATTTTGTCTTTGAAATCCGTGATGAACATGCTAATGGTTGAAACATGCACTTCATGATCTCTTTTGCTAAGTGCATCAACCACTTGATTTTCATTTCCTTTGATATGATTGATTTCAAATTCATATTCATTCAAAAATTCCAACCATCTAGTTTTTCTAGCATTTAATGTTCTATGTCTAAACAAATGCTTTCGACTATAGTGGTCTGTCGTTAGTTCAAATATTGGACTCATGAGGTAATGTCTCCACATTTTTAATGCATGGAAAATTACTGCCAACTCCAAGTCATGTGTAGCATAATTCCTCTCATGCTCCTTTGATTTTCTAGACTCATAGCATACCACATGATCCTTTTGACTGAGGACTCCATCGAGCCCATCCTTGCACACATCTGTGCACACTACAAATTCTTCATTTGGGTTTTCAATCTTTAATATTGGTGCACTTGTCAAAATATATTTCAACTGTTGAAAACTTTCTTCACATTTGGGAGTCCATTCAAATTTCACTCCCTTATTTTGCAAAGAAGACACATAAAATATTTGATTTATGTTACATTTCTTGGCGCTGACCATCCTCTAATGATATTTATTTTCTCAGGATCAACTGTTATCCCATCTGTTGAAATAATATGCCCCGAGTAGTGATTCTTCTTTTGATAAAATATGCACTTACTTAGTTTGGAATACAACTTATGTTCTCTCAAAACTTGCAACACCATTCTTAAATGTTGTTCATGATCTTCTTCTGTCTTGGAATAAATTAGAATATCATCAAGAAAACAATCACAAAATTGTCCAAGTATTCCTTGAACACTCCATTCATCAAACAAATAAAAACAACTGGGGAATTTGATATCCCAAATGGCACTACTGTAAATTCATAATGCCCATATCTTGTTCTGAATGTTTTCTTACTGATGTCCTCTTCTTTTATCCTCACTTGATGATAACCTGATCTCAAATCAATCTTGGAAAATATTCTTGCACCTTTCAACTAGTCAAAGAGATCATCAATCCTTGGAAAATGATATTTGTTCTTTATTGTGACCTTATTTAGCTACCTGAAATCAATACATAGCCTTAAGGTTCCATCATTCTTCTTCACAAAAAGAAATGGGGCTCCCCAAGGTGACACACTTGGGCATATATACCCCTTCTTTAACAAATATTCAAGCTGCATTTGCAGCTCTTTTGATTATAGTGTGCCCATTCTATAAGGTTTCTTGGACACTGGGGAAACTCCTGGCACCAAATCAATAGAGAAATCAATGTCTCTCTTTGGTGGAATTCTTGGGATTTCCCAAAAAAAATATTCAAAATATTTCAAGACCGGGTGGTCTTCAATACTTGCCACTTTGTCTTTGGTTGGCTCTTCCATATGGGTTGCAAAAATTTGGCATCCTTTCTTGAAACACCTTTTCAGCTGCATGGCTGAGATTTCTCTAACAACTACAACTTTTGGAATGCCTTGAATCTTGCCTTGTTTTCCATCCTCATCAAGACAAGTTATTGTCTTATTGTAACCGTCTAGGACAACATGGTGTTTATCCAACCAATCCATGCTAATTAGATAGTCACATGAACCCAAAGGTACATTTTTCACATCCACCTTTGTGTTAAGTCCATTCATATTTATTTGAAAATCCTTAACCAACTCATCGATCTTTATCTTAGCCCCTGTGGCTAACTGAACTAACCAAGATTTCTTATGCTTAATCCTTTGCAAGTGAAACCTTTCAACAATGTTAGAGTTTATGTAATTATGGCTAGATGTAGAATTAATTAAAATTGATATGGGATGGTTATCAATCTTACCTTCCACTTCAATCATGAGGGATTGATACCATGCTTGCTTGTTGTCGAAGGCTGCATAAATCCTCGACATTCTTCCTCCCATGTCTTCCATTGTTTCAACCTCCTGAATTTTGTGAAAAATCCTCATTATTTCACCTTTCTGAGGGTATTCCCTATATAAGTGATTTCCATCACATCCCCAACATTGTATAGGTTGTTGCCTTGGCCTTTTCCCGAATGGATATGTGGATCTGTTTTATTTTGCTCACTTTTGGTTGGTTGTCCTTGCTTATTTTCTTGAGAGTTTTTCTTGAAAAAGGGTGGCTTAAATCCTTTTTTCCTTTGCTCCTTTCGACCCTTCATCTTGTCATTCCAAGTCTTTTGAAAGACTGACCTCCCTCTGCTATTCTCATAGATATGCATTGCTCTCCTTGTGGTCTCCTCCAAAGTCTTGGGGTTATCATATTGTATCTTGTCATTGTAGAAAGAGGGTAACCCACTTAGAAACCTTTGGATTTTTACCTTCTCATCCTTTATGAAGTCCACATACTTCAACAACTCAAAGAACCTCTTCTCATACCCATCCATTTTCATGCTTCCTAACTTGAGTTCAAAGAACTCTTTCATCTTCCTTTAATAGTAATGCCATGAAAAAAAATCTCTTGGAAATATCCTTTGAACTTCCTCCATGGGACCTTCCTCTCATCAAGGTGTTTTTATTGCTTAAGTTGATCCCACCACATGGTTGCCTTTCCTTGCAAATGTTAGGTTACAATTCTTTTTTCTACCCTGGAGGGATAATCATCTAGCTGGAAATATTTCTTCATTTCCAATAACCAGGAATCATCCTATTCTCTCTTCCTATGATCACCATTGAAATTTGGTAGCTTTATTTTCTTGAGTTCACCTTGCAATATGTCTCCCTCAAAAGTTCTCCTTTGTCTCCTCATAGGAGACACACTTGGGTTGCTTCCTGATCCTGAACTTCCATGACCTCTCCTAGTGGATTGCTTTGGGGAATGATGGTGCCTTCTCATGCTCCTTTAATTCATGTCATTCCCATTCTCATCCTTTATACTATGAGACTTGGATGATGTCACTTTCCTAGCACTAGCTGCTTGCTTTGTGCCATAATATTTATTGGCTTTCTTCTACAACATGTTCAGACTCTAAAGTATCTCTTCCTAGGATTTCATAATCTTCTCATGATATGCCCTATAAATCTGTACTTCTCTTTGAAGGTTTCTCATAGTCAAAGGCTCTTGCTTCTCTCTTCTTCCATTAGATTATGTCTCAACATTTTCCATGCTGACATGTAGCCCTCTTAATTCCTCTCCATGACTGTAGGACCCTTGGGCATATTCCATGGTTGTGGTTCTCATATAGGAACCAAAATTCCCTCCTATACATATAAATTCTGCAAAAAAATGTGCATGCAAATAATTTTTTGTTAGACAAAAATATATACATACACAGTTATGGAGAACAACACACAATTTTTTTTTATGCTCTTTAATGCCACCAATCATATTCTTTTGTGTTGACTGTAACTTATACTGCTCAAATCAATTTTATGGGTTTATAAATGGATTCTCCCATCCAATATATTTCCAATGACTTATTTCTTGCTCAATTCCGAGTTGTGAGAACAAAGTTATGGCCATTTGAATATTACTAATTTGACCCTTTTTATACATTCTTCATTCTGGTGCAAATATCCTCAAACACCAACTTTTGCCACTTATAGAACTAAATCTTCTAAGAACTAGAAAAAATTTTGTATGATACATAGATAAAAATTATGACATGGAACTCATAACAACTCTCATATTTTCATTCTAATGTTCTGATAAAAAACTAAAAAAATATGGAAACGGCAACTTTGTCCTTTTTCACCCTTTTTCCCAAGATTTTTTTAGCCAAACAAGTTACCTCCCAAACGATGCACTTCTCGAAAAATTTCACTAAACCAAATTTTTCTTGCTTGGTGAGTACATAAAATGTTGAGTAAATAAAAATTTCCATATTTTCCATCCGTGGACACTTTTCCTCTGAAAATCCAAAAAATCCCCCAAAAGTGGCCCAGAATAGTGGATGTTTCCTTGTTTCAACATCCCCATTCCAAACCCCTTTGGATTTATTCAATTAATTCCTGGTTTATTTCCATGCCTACTTTCTGGACTCTCTCTCTAGGAATTTTAGCTAAATTTGGACCTCTACTAATCATCTGTACCTAGATCTTTAAAAACCACGAATTTGCATTTTTTGACAAATCCAAGCAGAAATGGGCTATGGCCCTCTTTGGAACTTCTGTATCCCTCCTTACCACAGAAAAAACCCAGAATTTTCATCTCATTTTGAGTTACTATGCTCATGTTATAGCCAAAATAAGATTTTTTCTCGACACTTTTTTTTTTTTTACATTATGGAACATTTTTGCCTATGTGGAATCCTTGTTGTCATGGCTAGTGATGTAGAATTCTGGTTCCATGTGGCACCCTAACATGATTCCATGTTACCCTCCTATCCTGCCTCATCATCCTTCTCTCTCTTTCTCTTCTTTTTCTTACATTAACCTTAAGAATTAATAAAATATTAATATTTTGCCGGCCCCACCTGCCCAACTGGTACTCATATGACCTCGGATGGGACAAGGGTCTCACCCTGACTGAACAAATCCATGTGGTGCCCCTTTATTGGTCGTTGGGATGGGAAGGTCCCATCCCACACCTTTACCTTGGTGCACACAAGTTTGCACGTCTCATAGATCCAACAACTATGATCGTGCGAGATGAATGGCCAAAAGGCCATGTCGCATCCTGAACATGCACAACAATTAACATCCTTTTTGGGTGAAAGAATGGTTTTCCTCATGCTACGTGGCACAATCCTAATGATGTTGCATGGTACAAGGTTTCAAGCCGAAACCACCCTCTACCCATGCGACAATGGTTTATGGTTTGGCCATACCACTACCTTATGCGGCTCCCATGTCACTTGCCACCATGCTACCAATTGCCACTGTGGCATTCCACATCACCTCTGCCACATCACTTCTTCCATCTCACCGCCATGTGGCCTCCATGTCATGTTGACGTTATGTACAATAAATACCCAAATTTTCTAAAATTTTAAAATTTTCCCAAATTGCATAATTTCAAAATTTTTAATAGGACCACCATGGAACTTGAAATTAAGATTTATAATGTCCATTTTAGTCCTGGTGCCTATCGAATAAACCCCTACACCCAAACTTCGACACTCTTATGTCGAATTCTCAACCAATTTTGCTATAGAAATTGGGTCTTTTTCCCAATTTCACCCAATTCTTTATGGCTACACTATAATTTCCTAAATTAGACCAATTACAGGCCCACCACATGCATATTTAGAGATTAAAATTGGGTATTTTAACCCCTAAACTTGAATTCACCGAAAATATAGACAATCTCCTCACTCTTTTTTCTAGAAAAATAAAATCTAATAACCACATTGCAAACATTCTCTGAGCTTTAACCTTGACATTTTAGTTTTTGCGAGTTGAGTCTGGCCCATACAGGCTTAGTGTTTGAACCTATATCCCTAATACCATTCTGTAACGTCCCCCATATTAACCAGGGAACATTACTTGTGGAAAAACACACGATTCAAAAAATTTCATTTTCTAATTAATTACCGTAGCTTACCAACTACGAATTTAACACATATTTAACTAAAATATGATAACCCATAACTAAATGCATCTACATCATTCTAAAAGAACATAATGCATCCATAAAATCATCTACAATATCCCATAAAAATCATTCTTCTTCACAAGGTAAAGGAAACATAGCCACAAAACTCATAAGATAACTCAGAAAATGGATAAACACTTATATTTTTAAAGCGTTTGTGCAACTAGTTGCTTGGGAAGGATGTTCAACCCAACCATAGACCCACTTCTCCAAATCTCAATAGAAATTCATCCCTGATCTGGGACTAGTAACCACAAGAGAAGGGTGCCTCTAACAGTCCACTCACAACTCTAAATCCACAACCCACTATTATTCTCGTACAATTATCCCGAATTTCCTCCAACTCTCTTCCTCTTGACCTGCCAAACCCAAGGAATGTACCCCTTCACCACTCTTAGTCCCTTGGGTGTCCCATTCATTTATCAGGGTCTCTCTGGCATAAGTAACCAAGAATCTCTCTTCTAGGAACTCAAAGGAACTCACTGCTAGGAAACACTACCAGGAAAAATACCAACAATCAATTGTTGTTTTAGTGCAACTCACCCAATATTTCACTCTTCAGGCATGACAACCTGGCTCTTCAATCTTCAGCTCCAGAATTCCCCAAAACTCTCTAGCATGCTCCATAATTCTCCCAGCCCTCTTGGTCCATCTCCAATCCTCTTTTTCCTTTCTCTCTCTCCTTGTTGTTCATGCAAAAACTAAATGTGAAAAATTGCCTATTCTCCCCAATACAAATTTCCTCTATTTTCCCAAGATGGTTGAATTCTCACTATGCCCAATGTGGATTGTACTAGAGCCCCATGCTTCTAGTAACCATGTATGTCACTTCTACACCCACCCCTGATAGGTACTGAATGATTGGGCTCTCATACACTCAAACCAAAAAATAGAAGTTACCCCCAATGGTAATAAAATTCAGAATTTGGGTTGAATTAATAGCCATAATTAATTTCCTCCTTGGGTTCCTCTTGGACACTCCTAGACATTTTTATACATTCCCCCCTCTTGTGGATAAATCACCCCCCATCTTTTTCCATATTCACAATAGTTGGTGTCACGTTATATTTATTAAAAAAAAAAATACAATTCACATATTACATTGCTTTTCCATAGCCATATTCATATCTACATTATGCATAAATTAAATGAGGATTATAGTGGGGATGTTACACCAATGGCCTTCAATATCGAATCTGACCATAACACTAAGGGAAAGTTGGGAATTTTAATCCAAGTGGGGACATTAGTAAGAAAATCCTCCTTGGCATCAAACAATGGGTGTCAAGGTTTAGCATTGAGAAAATGACTATTCCAATATCATTGACCCCTTAGAATTTTACTCGCATCTTCTTTGGTAAGAACCAAAAATCCTATCCACCCTCTGGATAGAAGGTGAACCACTCAAACATAGTCTAAAACTAGTTTCCCCTCCACCTACAACCACAAGTGAAAATATGCCATCGAATCCCTTCTTCCACCAAACTTCCCCACAACCACACACCCGTCCAAGTTGACAATTCAAATTACCTAGATATCTTCCCCTACAACCACAAAGACACCCCACCACTATGTGATTTAACAAATCATCTGTGCTTACGACCAATGCTCCGTTTCACCATGGAAAATTCACCACCCAAAAGTTCCTTGGGGTTCAAATTCCTACCAATAAACCCTAAAGTGGAAATCCATGAGAAGAATGGTTTGCTCGATCATCCACCTTTGGAATAGGAGTACTACACCGGGACGAGGACTGAGAACCCTCTACATCCCCACACAAGACAAAATATCTAGCAGGGTTTTCATCCCCAAGGAATTTACTCCCTGTACTTGCTTCATGATAGTGATATCTTAGGAGATAAAGAGAAAGTGACAAAAAGTCAATGTTAGGACCCCTTGACATAAAAACCTTGCCTGCAAAACACATTTCAACGCTTGAGAAAACGTCTGCCAAATATGACATGGGAGTGGGGTTAATGAAAGGATTTGCAAAGATCACTTCCTTAGATAAGAAATATTCAGAATAATCCATGAGTTGCATGGACTCGTCCATGTGGCAAAGTACTTCTCTATCCCCCATGCATCACAAAAAAAACTCAGGGGAGCCCATACATAAACCCTTGGTTCCTAAACCCTATTTTGATCAAATAAGCCTCTTTCTAATCCCCACACTTTAACTATATCATCAAATGTTAGGAATTTGATAAATAAATCAAATAAATTAACTATTCCTAAATTTTAATTATACCATAAACAAGTCCATGTACACCTTTTTAAATTTGTAGATATTTTAATCCATAGAGTCATTAAAGATGCCTTTTCATCCTATTAGGTTATTATGTTTAAAATTGCTAAAACAATAAATATTGATTTTTTTTTTTTTTTTTTAAGTAAGAAAAGTATATATTAAAAGCCTTCTAGAGACAGAGTATTATGACATAATACAGAGAGAACCAGGCTGAGATCCAGGACTGCCCCAACAGAGGGGAAACCAGTCTGTGGACTCAAGCAGTCTATAACCTGATCAGAAACATTGTCTAGTGTTTGAAACTGAAAGTACATCTATATCATCTATATGCTGGTGACAAAAGATGCGGCTCAAAGAGCGGCTAACCATCTGTGATAATGAAAAACAAGATTAAGCTATCTAGACACCTGGCTTAGCTGCCCCGCTGCCCTCCTGTTCCACCTCGTCCATAGCCTTGCCGTCGCTGTCTCGATTGACATCTGTCGCTGCCCCTGGAGCTGCTCGTGGTACTACGTACTTTTCCTCTTCGTCCTTTTCCTCGGCCGGCTCCTCCCTTGGAGCATCCTCATCCTGGCTAGATATAATAGAGCTCTTCAGAGAGGAGAGAGTCCGGAGAAATAAGTCAACCTTGGCGCCCGTGTCCTGTAGTCTAAAGCTGATGTCGTCCACTTCCTGACGAATGTCAAATACGAGGTCATAAAGGGTCGTCATGCTATCCCACAGTTGGAGATTGGTGAAGGGGCCACGGGGGAGAGGTCCAGCCCCGCGAGAAGCATGCTGGGAGTGGGAGTCTGAAGTCGAGTCGTAGGGACTACGGTCATGGCGCCGAGGGGAGCTAGAAAGTCTGGGCGCTAGAGCTTGGCTGGAAGAGTGCAAATGAGTCCCGCCATGGGAGGACGCTGAAGGCTGACCGGAGTAACGCTGGGAGGAGGAGGTGATGGAAGGCGAAATGGACGGGGAGGTAGAGGGGCGTCAAGGTTTCCAGGCCGAGCCCCGTCGAGGTCGTCCCCTTGGACGAGTCATGGTCTAGCCTCCACTGCGAACCGGAACAAACCTGAACGCAGAACGAGGACGAAAGGTCAGGGAGAACGCAGGTCTGAGCTCGGCCTGGAAAACGCAAAGAGCAAGCTCTGCGGGGGGATGAAAACAACTAATATGCAACCTTGCCATCCTGTCCATATCAAATAACCCGGAGGGGAGGAACAATGGAATTAACGCTTGCATTAATGCACAAATGCGCGAGGATGCAGGCTCAATAAATTAAGCAAAGGGTGGCACGGGGTCTTCACGTGCCCCCGTATCATGGTGACTGTTACCCCCGTCCTCCGATCGCCGCGTAGCTCGCACTATCACCCCATCTGGGGGATAAATATTGAAATTTAACTTTGGAAGTGTTATCATTATTAGATCTTGTTAATCACTTTAAAATTGTTAACAAATACTATTTAACCTTGGAAGGTCAAGTTAACCACCTTTCACATTTGATATAATATAATGAATTCATAAGAAAAAAACTAATAATATCTATGTAATTAAACTATGATTATGTTGATTAAAGACCTTACATATGGATGTAATTCAACTATGCTTATGTTGATTACAGACCTTACATATGGATTTATAAGTTTAGATCCATCTTTAAAAACTTTAAGAAATATACACATATAAGATATTTATTATGGAAATTACTTTAGTTTCTTTTAGAAGTTCATATTAATAGGAATTTCAAATAATTGGTCAGTTTTCTCATAATTATAAAATGGTTAAAATAATTTATGGACAAAATTTTTACTTATTAATTGGTTGCAATTTAGGGTGCTAAAAAATTGAAGTTTAAGTTATTCTCATTCTAAATATGTTTTATAGATAAATACATACTTAGATCTTTATGAATATTAATATTTGTTTAAATTATTTTAAATTAGGTGAAGTGGAGTCAAAGCAAAATAGAGATATAGTAATTTGTAGGGAATGGTTATTTACATTAATAGTGTTTTTAAAAATGCCCCCGAGGTGTAGGACAGTCGGTGACAGAGTGTTTGTTAAGGCACTTCGTGATGTTAAAGTCATCGGTTCGAAACCTGTGGGGACAAAAAATCCATCCATGTTAAGGGTTGGTGTGGCTCATGCCGGGTGCGATAACCAAGTGATTTTGATGGCTAAGATGCCCCTGAGTGGCGGTTTATTAGCCACAAGTTAGTCCCACATGTCACGGACAAACTAACAAAAAAAAATAGTGTTTTTAAAAAGATATGCTCTTAATATTTTTTTTTAGGTTGATAAATGTCAATTAAATGGTTTTCTATTTATTATCTAGATTTTTTTTCCAAACCATAATTTTATAGGTAAAATGTAGCAAAATTATAAAAATGTCGAAGTTTTTGATTTGATTTACTTCTCAAATCATAATTTTGAATAATTTTTTTTAATTAGTGAATAATGTTAGCCAATATACACTATTTTAATATCAATATTTAAAAAACTAATGGGGGGGTGCACG
>ML780161.1:321232-333219 GCA_009831015.1 Picea engelmannii | reverse complement strand
TTTTTTTACTATAGGCTACACGAATCAGTTGTTGATGAAACTATAGACACATATAGAGCCAACTATGTAGATTCCAAATATACAATTTTTTTTTTTTAATATTGTTTATTATTTTTAATCTTTTTTTGTCTTAACATATATCAAAATCCTAAAATACATACCTCTTTTATTTCTGCTATAACTTTTTTTCATCTTAACCATTTTTCAAATGAGTTATACGCTGCACTAGAAGAGACCGATATCTACAATCTAAAAAAATAACAATATTTTTTTTTATGATTGTCATCAGTCTAATTTGTTAGCCAGAATCCTTTAACCTATGAACTTTTTGCCTCTATATCTTGCCATTTTACCTCACTTTCCACTCACTTCAGCCCAATAAATACATTTTCAAGGCAAAAATAGGTAAACATTTATTTTATTTTTAATTGATTAAAATCAACATTTTGAAATAGTTAAATTCAGATTTTATAAGTTGATTACCAAAAAAATCAAGTTATTGTAATTTCTCCTTCAACGAGATATGTGCAGGATGATCTAGGAAAAACAAATACTTGGGTTTTGTTATTTGTCTTCATGGCATGGAATGTGTCCTCCTGGGCACAAAAAATTTTCCTCATATGTGCCCGATCAACACCCGATCAACGCGCCTACTCTGCTGGAAAATAACCTATTTTAGTAGAAAAATCAGCCATATCTAAACCATGCGTGATGTTTCACGATTCTTGGCACTCTAAAGGATGAATTCAATTTGAATAGATAGATAATATGAGACTTATATATCTGGGTTGATGATTGATAACATTTTTAGTTTCATTTTCTAATGTATATATACAAAAACATATGAAGACTTGGATATATAGAAAATTCGATTTCTAGTTTTAAAATCTATTGAATCTTTTGGTTTCAAAGAATTGGCTAAAGCTCTATATCAATCCATCTCATTAATATATGAAGTTGTTTTTATTTATTCCAGTTGTTAGTTCTTGCATGTACAGTTTGAGGCTTGGAGGCCCCCCATTCTTCATTCTCTGCATCATTTTGTTTTATGTACATTTGTTGTAGTTTATTGTTGGTATATACTCTTTAACTTTGTTTTTCATTTTCTTTATTACATGCTAATCATTATATCTCTTAAATGTTTATAAATTCAATATTCATATATTTTAATTCACTATTCATTATTTGTTATTTTAATTTCTAGTTATATTAGCTTTCTGGTTGTAGATTTAGTTTCATTTTCAAGAAGGATTTATTTACTTTGAAAAGTTGAGAACTGATTTTGTTGATGAAGTAATGATTGAGGATTCAATAGAGTATTGTTGCAAGTCTTTAAGCCACCTAAGGGACTCAACTAAATACACTAAAACTTGAGATTTCTACCTGTGAGACACTAATGGATACTTAAACAACTAAACATATCTGATAAAGTTGTGTGTTGTGTGATTAGGATTCCTTCTTTAACCAAAAACCTACATAAGTTAAAAGAGCATTGTTGTGTGGGCCTTTGTCAAGGAATATTTCACCTCACAACTTGATATCCTGCCTTTGTAAGCTTTTGTAGTTAAGGTTGAGAAGATTAGTTAATTTCTTGTTGGAGTGATTACTTTCTAGATTTTGAACATGCGTTAAAACTTTCTTTCAAATCCTTCATCTCACTAGTTGATAGAATATTTTTGTGAAGAGCACACCTTAGTGGAATATTTCACTTCACAGCCTGATTTTCTACCATTGGAACTGTGACAATAGATTATTGGAAGAATTATATTTTCTTTGAAGTTTTAAAGATTAGGTTAGACTGCACTTTCTATATTAGTTGATGATTGCTTTCAAGATTGGATTTTCTTATTAGTCTGTATTTCAAAGCCTGTTACCTCACATATAGTGATTGTTCCTCGAAAGTATACTGACCCTGGATTGATATGATAAATGTCCAATTTGATGCAATTAAATTGAGCTGAAATTTTTGACATCGTTGTCGGGGAGGCACTAAAGGAATTGATTTTGAAATATTTAGTTTTCATTAAAAAAGTAAAAAAATATAAAAAGGATTTTGTTTGTCCACACATTTAAGACCAAGAGGAGAGAAGAACATAAGAAGGAGGTAAGAACATCTGCAACCACTTTTGTGAGTCTCCATGAGACCTCGTCATGTTGGACTAGTGTGTTTCCTTTATGTAAGTGTGTTTTTAATCATGGAAAGACTAACTCGTGTGAAAAAAGCAACTTGGTGACAACAGGGTCTCAGTAGCATGAGGATTTCAAGTACATGATTTCCTTTCTTAAGTTTTCTTTGAGTGGTGTGCTTTTATTTATGTTGATTTCATTTATTTTCATTATCTTTAAAGGTGTTGTAAGAACCCTGCCCTTGAGTACACTAATCCATGTGCAAGACATAGAATATTAACCAACAAGAATAATTTAATAATGATCACGAATTTTTGAGTTGTTGAGACCTAAGTCTGCACCTATGCCCCCCTGCCTCTTTTCCCTATGCCTTCATCAAAATTATTCCTCTTCTGGTTGGTTGAGTCGGTTTCCCTCTCTAAATGACTTGGTTTTTTATCATTATCTTTCTTGATTGGTTCTTTGTGAAAATTGTTTCTGTTTTCTTGAAGGATAATTCCATGTCGTGATTTGGTTCGAAATACTTGTCATCATGTTTTCCATTGATTGAGCATGCAGTAGGACCACCAAGTATTTTGTGTGCGCAGGAGACATCCAAGACCACCAAGTCCTTTGTATGTGCAGTACGCTTCTGTAGAACAAAACACAACAATTAAGAGCAGTCATTTTCGGGCCTGGATTGTGAACATAGACATGTTAAATTTCAACGGTGGAGATCCAACAAGCCGATAAGATCAAAAGATCTCACACATTCAGGGTTCCAGAACTCGTGCGAGGTTTAATCACAAGAGTAACACATAAGCCACTCTATGAATTCGTCGTAGAAATTTACAAGCACAACACTAAAAAACTATCGAATGTCAAAACGTCGGTGCCACGTCAGTGACAGTGACGTCACGAACACATCAGATCCGAAGAGTCGAAGTGCCAAAAAATCGAAGCCATGTGGCACTATTCTATCATGACACTGACACTCTTCTATCATGACATGTGGCATAATCATAAGACACATGACATTCATTTCAAACATATTTGTGTCCGTCGTATGTACTATTTTGATTGACACGTGTCACCCTTATTTCTGTGACATGTCAGCGATATGACACATCAGACTGCCACGTCAGATCAAGAGGATTAACCACTCGGGAGGTTTTACTTCAAGACAATCACAAACCCATGAAGTATTGAAGCCCCGAAATTGCACGTCACTCTGGGAGGTCAGTTTCCCAAGAGATATCCATACTCTACATTCAGAAACTCCCGAAGAGCCGAAGAGCCAAAGTCCTGAAGTGCCATGTCACTCCGCTAGTCTGGTCCTCCGGGAGTTATACATACTTTGTGTTTGAAATCCCCCGAACCCCAAATATACGTAGACACATAACACTCATCTATGCTGACACATAGCATTCATCCGTGGTGACATGTGGCATCCATCGTTCACCGACACATGGCACTCATCTCAAGTATTTTCAACACACCATTTGCCCCATTCTAGGTGACACATGTCACCCTTCTTTTCATGAAACATCATCGGTCGTGACATCACAACTACCACGTCACTCCAGGGAAATTTCCTTTGGGAGATTTTGATCGAGAGTTAATAGAGTTTGCAAAAGCGTCGGAGTCCAGAAACTCCAGAAACGCCAAAGGATTAAAGGATAAATCCCGGGTTAATTAAGATAAACATGGTTATGACTTTGGGAGATCAACACTTTGGGGGATTTCAACTCAAAGAGAGCACAATTATATGAACCCCCGAAGTGTGGGAGCCCCTGAACAACTTAAGTGGGTCCCGAACTACCATGTCACTCCGGTAGATTCTCAAACTCAACATTCACAGTCCCAAACTCCCGAAATATTTAATGATTAAAGTAATCTCGGGTTAATGAGTGATTAGTGATGGATAATGACTCTGGGAGTTCTTTCCTCTGGAGGATATGTATACTTTGTGCTCCGAACCTCCCAAACGTCAGATTTACGAACTGACTCACCCAAATTTATGCCACATTTTGAAATGTTTAAAAAGGGGTGCCAAACTAGGAATGGATAAAATGCACGTCCAAACTGCAAAAAGAGTATCATAGACTCCAAAAAATGCTAGATGACTTACTTCTCTCCTCCAGGGGATAAGTAGGGGAAAAAAACTGCCAACATATTCAGTTATCTCTAGTGGCCTCCAACATTGTGCATGCATTCCAGTGATTAATGCAAAACTCAGTTTTGTCACTCCTAGTCATTTTCTGTCAAAGCTCAGTTCATTCCAGTGCATGCATCGATCTAGTTTCATTGCTAGTAGCGGTTTTTAATTGTTTAGTTCAATACTCTTTTAGTCTAAAGCATAATAAGTGGTGTTTTTTGTGTGTGATAAGAACCACTCATTTTGATTAATTCAAGCTCAAAGTATTCATTAACAAACTCCAGTAGTGTGTTTTAGTTAATTTAATAAGATGTTTAACAACCGATGTGTAGAGGAACCCTCAGTTCCACATTGTTCGAGGGCCTCCACATATGTGATAAATAGGCATTCTTTGTATGTTAGAAGGGTTCAATTTTTTGGGAGAAAAGGAGAAATAAAAGAATTGGTTGGAACCATTTTGAACATGGATTAAAGCTCTCTACCCGATGAAGATACTATTGATGACAATGTGTTTGTGTCCAAATTCGTATGTGTTTCTTATCTTGAATACAATTTTGAATTGTGTGAAGTGTGTTTCTTTTCCTTTAGCTACTGTATAAATTGTCTTTATTAATATGCAACCTATGATAACAACTATGCTTTGATGAAGATTTGTTTTTGTTGCAACCTGTGGGAATAACTGTGTTTTTGGTACATGTTTAATGCTTGAAATGACATTTTAAGATTTAAACTTCTAGCAACAGATTTTTCATTGAATTGTTTGTTGTTTTTCTTTGTTTTTGACCTTTACTGTCTCACTTTTATGTCCTTAGTGTGCCACTAGCCAAGGAGGACCCTCGTCCATGTCATTTGGCCAACCAAACTATGCTCATGTATTGGTATGCTTCTTTTCCTTCAACTAATGTATAACTTGTCTTTATTAATATGCAACCTGTGATAACAACTATACTTTAATGAAGATTTGTTTTTGTTGCAACCTGTGGGAATAACTGTGTTTTTGGTACATGTTTAATGCTTGAAATGACATTTTAAGATTTAAACTTCTAGCAATAGATTTCTCATTGAATTGTTTGTTGTTTTTCTTTGTTTTTTACCTTTATTGTCTCACTTTTCTGTCTTTAGTGTACCACCAACAAAGGAGGAACCTCGTCCATGTCATTTTTCCAACCAAACTATGCTCATGTATTGGTAAACCAACCCTCTAACTGATCCATAAATAAATAAAACAACAACCATTCATAACTTGAGGTGGCCTATCTCTACCCTTTAGCAGTCAGGTGCAGACTTTAGGACCAACATCTTCTGGCGCTGTTGCCAGGGAACATAGTAAAAAAATATCTTTCCGTTGAAAAACAAAAACGATCAAATCTAACCTTTGGTGGTGAACAAAGATCAAACACATTCATACTACCATCTTTCACCTGGTGACTTCATTGAGTAAACTTCACTAAAGAAATACTGGCTCCCAGAAAAGGACTCAAGAAATCCAAATCTGAACACACTAGAGCCACTAAGGCTCATCCTAACCCTAATAAGGAAACAATAGTCTCTGAGCTAGAAAGACAATTAATAAAATCCACCTTAGCTCAGAGATATACCTCACCCCTCAAGGGTAAAGCTGCACCTCAAGAATCTATTGTTCTTCATCATCACAAGCAGCTTGAATTTGCTATCCCTGAGAATCACAATTCCAAGGAACCTCATACACCTTCAACTCCTGCCTCTACTTGATCATCTAGTCCAACATCCACCCCTGTATCTCCAATCAATCTTCAATTTCCTATTGCCTAAACAATGGTTGTTAACATGATGGATGCCATAATTGCTTCCAGATATGTACCCCTAGTTCTTCTTGTAGGATTACATGCACTCCAACCACAGATTGCATGAAATATTTTCCTAGATATAATGGGGAAGGGGATGTCAAAGCTGAGGAACATATGGTAGCCTTCTACAACTTTGCAGACAACTTTAACATTGACTATGCAGATGTGTGGATGAGGTCGTTTGTATAAAGCCTTGATGGGGAGGTAAGAAAATGGTTCTGAGGCCTCCCTCCAACCTCCATTGAAGAAATTGATGTGTTAGATGAGGCTTTCATAAAGAAATGGGAGGATATAAGGGATTATCTGTATTACATCACTGATTTTGGGGCCCTTAAGAGAAAGAATCATGAGTCTATTTTGGACTTCACCAAGAGATTTAATAATATGTATGGTAGGATCCTAGATGAGATAAAACCAACTGAAGCCTCTGCCAAGATCACTCATGCCAATGCATTGGATGCATAATTCTCTCTTCTGTTGAGGGAGAGAAGATCCATTACCTTGTTATCCATGCAAGAAGCAACCATTGAGGTTGAGTCCAACATCTTGGCATCAGACTAGTTAAAGACCAGATCTGAAAAAGACAAGAAGAAACGGAGAGAGGAATCCCCTGTCTCCTCTAACCCAACCACATCTAATCCCAAACTTGATGAAATGACCAAAACTTTGAAGGATCTGACATCTAAAATAGCTTAGCTGAAATGGGAATCTAAACAACCAATCAAATATTTTCAAGGGGTTGGGAACATAAATCCCAACCAATTTAGAAGGTCGAATGATGCCCCTCAGATAATGCATGAGAGAGGAGGAATGATAATGACCAAAGAGTAGTACCTCCTTTCCAAAATAATCAGATTGAGGAGATGGATGTAGACAATGATGTTGTGGATGATGTTGTTGTACTTTTCAATGAAATATATTTTTACACCAGTCAATTAACGCAACAAAATTATGAGGTAGCACAATTGTCAGATCAGTTTGATATTGAGATAGGGGAAGAGGGAGTTATCCAAGGCTAGCCCCAAAATAAATATGAATTGATGCCTAGAATAGGTGCTCCCAAAGCCACCACCTCTAATCAGAACAAAAAAATAGAGGTTCCTCCCAAGCCAAATCCAAGCAAGGGTGCATTGGCTAAATCTCACCAACCTCCTCTTTTTAAATCCATTGTCCTTGAAGTAAAGGAAGCTGATAGGCCACAAGCATCTTTAAACCTAGAGCATGAGTTGAGAAAGATCAAGATCCTTGTACCTCTGTCAGAATTGTTGAAAAATGAGCCTTTCAAACAATATTCTATTATGAAGGTTCTGCAACCACCTACTTCTGCTGTAACTTCTGATGTAATTAGTCTGCATGATGAGAACCCAACCATTACTGTGGGTCCACACATTGAGGATGGCTCTGATTCTTCTCCACCATTCTACATATCTCTAAATGTCCGACAAGATCCTAAATAACTGTCTCATGGAATCAGGTGCCTCACACAATGTCATGCCTAAAGTTGTTATGGAGGAACTAGGTCTAGAGATCACCAAGCCCTACCAAGACCTTTACTCCTTTGACTCCAATAAGTTCAAATGTTTGGGATTAATAAAACATTTGGTGGTTTCTTTGGCACAGTTACCCATGAAAAGTGTAGTGATGGACATCATTGTGGCTGACATTCCCCCCAATTTGGTATGCGTTTATCCAAGACGTTGGCCAAGAAGGTTGGGGGATCATTACAAATGGACCTCACATATGCCACCATCCCTGTTTTCAAAGGATAACACATAAGACTATACAAAGAGGTCAAATTGGCCTATATTTTCGGCGACCATCAGAATCCAAGCAATCACCCAATTTATGATGTTGAGGATGTGATTGGCTCATCTGTTTTTCATCTAAATGGTGATGAACCAGAAATTACAGTCACCAAATGCAAAGATTAGCCTTTAACAGATCAACAGAACAAAGTGTGGAAGATGTATTTCGATGGATATTCATCAAAAGAAGGTTTTGGGGATGGTATATTCCTCATTTCTCTTGCACATGAGCTTATAACGCTCTCTTATAAGCTGAAATGCGAGACTACTAACAATATAGCTAAGTATGAAGATCTGGTGCTTGGATTGAGGGATGCTAAAGATATGGCCATTGACAGTTTGGCAGTCTTTGGTGATTCTGAGTTGATCATCAATCAAGTCAAGAACATCTATCACGATAAACAACAAAGGCTCAAACAATACATGAATGAGGTGTGGGACCCAGTTGGCAACTTCTTTCTAGAATTCAATATCTCCTTCATTCCTAGGGAGGCAAATCAGAAGGAAGCTTATTTGGCATTGGCTGCCAGCACCTTCAGACCTCCCATTGGCCCAAATATCAAGTATCAAGTGGAATTCAGACACAGGACAACCATACCAGACAACATCAATCATTGGCAGGTCTTTAGTGATGACATGGAGCTGCAAAGATTTATGCATACCATAGAAGAATTCTTCAGTATCTCTATAGATCAAGAAGGTGAAGATGATGAATCAAAGAATCAACAAAAATCTCATCTACTGAACAAAGTGGCTGGCCACAACATTGTGTAACTTAAAACGAACCACATCCCCAGGGGTCTAGTGCCACTAGAAAGGTTATTTGACAGTCATGATGTCTCTAGAGGAGATGCCATAAAAAATCAAGAAGAGGAAGTGATAGAACACAACATTGGGACTGTTTAAAATCCCAAAATAGCCAAACTGTCCAAGAAACTACCTCCAGAACAGAAAGACAGGTATGTTAGTCTCATGACAAATTTTGCTGATATTTTTGCATGGTCGTATGAGGATTTGAAGACATTTGACACTGACATCATCCAACACAAGATCCCTCTGAAGGATGGTTCTAATCCATTCAGACAAAATATCAGGAAATTTAATCCCATGCTGATGTCCATAATTGAAAAAGAGTTGAAAAAAATGCTTGATGCCAGAATTATTGTTCCCTTGAGGTACTCAGATTGGGTGGCCAACTTGGTACCTGTGACAAAAAAGAGTGGGGAATTATGCTTGTGTGTTGATTTCTGAAATCTCAACACATGTTCCCTAAAGGACAACTACCCCCTACCCAAGATGGACCATATTTACAAAGGGTAGTAGGTTCCCACAAAATTTCCTTGTTGGATGGGTACTCTACGTTATAACTAGATAGCAGTATGTGAAGAAGACAAGGAAAAAAAAATATTCACCACCCCTTGGGGGACATTTATGTATGAAAAAATTCCCTTTGGGCCGATGAACGCAGGGGACGCCTTTCAAAGGGCTATGGATGTAGCTTTCGTGGGGGAGAAATACAAATTTATGGTTATATATTTGGATGACATCACCATTTTCTCCAAATCCGATGATGAACATTTACAACACCTTGAGCAGATCTTCCGAAAATGTAGAAGGTATGGGATCTCTTTGAATCCCAAGAAGTCCCACTTTGCTATGCCAAAGGGTAAACTCCTAGGCCACATCATATCAACAGGAGGTATAAAAATAGACCCTAAGAGAGTGGAGGCCATTCCAAAAATTGAAATTCCCAGAAACAAGAAGTCTATTCAGTCTTTTATAGGCAGAATAATTTTTTGAGGCACTTTGTGACAAACTTTGTTGAAATCATAAGGCCTATCACCAACATGTTGAAGAAAGATGTTGTTATCAAGTGGTCACAAGAGGAAAAATCAGCATTCTAGAAGATAAAACAAGCTTTAATTGAAGCCCATGTATTAGTTCATCCCTGACTATGCCAAAGAGTTCTTTATCTTTTCTTTCGCCTCCAAGGAAACCATTGTTGTTGTGCTACTGCAAAAGAATGAAGAAGGGCATGAACAACCCATATCCTTTTTCAGCAAAGCCCTCCGAGATGTTGAGCTGAAGTATGATATATCAGAAAAGCAGGCATATGCATTGGTCAAAGCCTTGAAAGCCTTCAGGGTGTATGTGTTACAGTCTAACATAACAACCTATATTCCTAGCAGCAGTGTCAAAGAGATTCGGATCCAACCAGACAGTAAAGGGAAAAGAGGGAAATGGATTTTCAAGTTGATGGAGTATGAACTACACATAAATCCCACCAAGTTGATCAAGGGACGAGGAATTTCCTGTTAGATTTTTTAGCTCAGGAGGTACTCCGCATGTTTTGTCTTGTATGCGGATGTTACCTTAATATTTGCACTACCAAGCACTTGAATTTGTAATAGCTTTTATAAAGTTGTTTTAAGTGGTTCTTTTAGTAAAGTGATTTTTTTTAATAAAGTGTACCTTCTATTTTTAAAGTGACTTTATTTTCATAAAGCACTTATGTAATAAAGTGAAATTATTATTATTATAGTAATAAAGTGAAATTCACTTTAATTTTAAATGAGACATTTTGGAGGGAATGGATCATGACCCTTGATCTTGAAAAAGGCAAGATTTAATCTTGGCCTTTGGATCTAGGGTTGGGAAGGTGAAAAAACATTGTTGGGGGGGAAATGTCATTTTCATATTCTAAAAGAATGATTTGGGTAGTGTGCAAGACATGTTGTGAAGACATCGGGAGGATGTTGAGAGCACATTTGGAGGAGAGTTAGAGAGATTTTCTGAGCATGCTTGAGAGAGGAAAGTGAGCAGCAAAGAGGGCACATTTTTCGAGGAAAGAGGGCACGATTCCTGAGAATTTTTTTTTGTGAATTTTTGGCCGAAATATTTTTCTGCTATGGGAGGTCGTACTGTACGGATCCGTACAGTCCATACGGATTTGGCACGGAAATTGAGGACTTTTGGGCATGGATTTTAGAGGCGGATTTCTGTTTTCTGTTCGTTGTTTTTGGGCCATACGGAGCAGTCTATACAGCTGACTGTGGGCATGAAAAACGAGGCATAAGGAGGTCGTACAACGGTACGGTTTTGGCACAGAAAATGAGGCATATTTATGTGGGATAGATTTGGTGCTGTGAGGTATTTTCCTTGGCTGGAAATGTAGATTTGCTATTGTTTTGTACTTTTCTGAAGCATAATAATAAGATCTCTCTCTCTCTCTCTCTCTCATTGGGTTTCCCCACATTGGGGTTTTCCTTGGCATTTGCCTAAATTTCTGAGTGTTATTGGGTTGCTGTCCACTGTGTTTTTCCGCTGCATATTTTTTCTTAGCAATGTGTATTTCTACTTATGGAAATTTCTGAATGTGGGCTTTTGCATTTATGAAGTTTATGAAGACAGTTATCTCTAGGTTGCTAAGTGTTTGACATAATTTCAGTTTGCTGATTTTAGTCATTAAAAATCTACATGGTATTAGAGCTTGTGCTCTGAAGTTCAGTGGGCAACATTTTGGCACTTGGAACAACAAGTGACTTGTTATTGTATTTTCTTGAAGAAGGCATAAGAGGTTCTTTGTCAGGTGGACAAAGATGACAAGAATGTTGCTCTTGTGGTAAAGGGCAATAAGAAGGACATGAGCAAGGTGAGATGCCTTGCATATCACAAGAATGGCCACTATGCTAGTCAGTGTTCGAACAAGAAGGAGAAGAAGTCGAAACCAGAGGTGTCAACATCAACAGAGATGGCAGAGTTTGTTGAGAGACATGAGAGGGAGTTTTCTCTCATGACTGGTCCCTTGGGCAGTGATTGCCTAATGTTCGAGGACATTGAATATTGGTTTGTGGACTGTGGTGCTTCTCGGCACATGATCGGGTTAAGGTCAGTTTTCCTCGATCTTACAGAGATAGACTCAGACTGTAGTGTGAATTGTGGAACCTTTCCACAACATGCAGTAAAGGGGGTTGGAAGGATGAGATTCCAACTAGAGTCAGGAGGTCTTCTGGAGGTTGGCGAGGTGTTATATGTTCCAGAGTTGACAATTAATTTGCTCTCAGTGTCAGCTTTGGATGAGAGTGGTTTTGG
>ML780161.1:304014-320581 GCA_009831015.1 Picea engelmannii | reverse complement strand
AGAATTTTTTTTTGTGAATTTTCAACCATAATATTTTTCTGCTGTGGGAGGCCGTACTGTACGGATCCATACAGTTTGTACGGATTTGGCATGAAAATCGAGGAATTTTGGGCACAGATTTTGAGGCAGATTTTTGTTTTTTGTTCGTTGTTTTTGGGCCGTACGGAATAGTTTGTATAGGTGACTGTGGGCATGGAAAACGAGGCAAAATGAGGTCGTACAACGGTATGGTTTTGGCACGGAAAATGAAGCAGATTTCTGTGGGACAGATTTGGTGCTGTGAGGTATTTTCCTTGGCTGGAAATGTAGATTTGCTATTGTTTTGTACTTTTCTGAAGCATAATAATAAGATCTCTCTCTCTCTCTCTCTCGTTGGGTTTCCCCACATTGGGGTTTTCCCTGGCATTTGCCTACATTTCTGAGTGTTATTGGGTTGTTGTCCA
The DNA here is from genome assembly GCA_009831015.1 of Picea engelmannii. NCBI lineage: Eukaryota > Viridiplantae > Streptophyta > Pinopsida > Pinales > Pinaceae > Picea > Picea engelmannii. Next base: position 320,138 of record ML780161.1, on the reverse strand, counting down.
CTATGTTTTTTCGCTGCATATTTTTGCTTAGCAATGTGTATTTCTGCTTATGGAAATTTCTGAATGTGGGTTTTTTCATTTATGAAGTTTATGAAGACAGTTATCTCTAGGTTGTTAAGTGTTTGACAGAATTTCAGTTTGCTGATTTTAGTCATTAAAAATCTACATGGCCAAGTTGTTATCAGAATCAAACTGTAAGGTGCTGGAATTGCATCATACCTTCACCCAATCTGATGCACCCATGACACAGTTTGTACAAGACAACATGCAGGTATTTTAAAACTACTGTTCTTCATCTTGGTATAGAGATATTATTTACTTTCTGCAGCACCTAGAATTCCCACCAGATTTGAAGAAGACGAGGTCCAGATCTCTCAAATAAAAGCTATAAAATTATGCATTTCAATCAAAACCTGTATTGAAGGGATCCTGTTGGCATCCTATTAAAGTGTCTTGATGAAAATGAAGCTAAGAAAGTCATAACAGATATGCACATGGAATTTTGTGGGGGACACCAGCATTGGAAAGCTACAACCCTCAAGATCCTAAGGGCAGGGTACTATTGGCCCACCCTTTTTTTTTATGTATTCACTATAGTAAGGGCATGCAATGAATGCCAAAAGTTTGCACGCAAAAAAAAGTTACTCTCACTGCCCCTAAAACCTATCACTACCAGTGGACCCTTTCGCCAATGGGGATTAGATTTCATTGGCGAGATAAATCCACCCTCCAGTAGGAAACACAAGTGGATGCTCACTACCACTGACTACTTTACCAAATGGATCGAGGTTGTGCCCACTAGGAATGCTATTGACAAAGTGATTATGAAATTTTTGGAAACCAATATCTTTGCCAGGTTTGGATGCCCTAGAAATCTTATAGCAGACAATGCCTAGGAATTCAAGTCCAATGTCATGATTGACTTCTATGGCAACCATAACATCACCTTGGCATGTTCCATGCCCTATTATCCTTAGGGGAATGGGCTGGCCAAGTCATCAAACAAGACTCTCATGAGGATCATCAAGAAATTGCTAACTGAAAACAACAAATCCTGGGACTCTAAAATTAAGTATGCCTTGTGGACTGATAGGATCAACACCAAGAGATCCTTGGGAACCTCACCATTTCATCTATTCTATGGGATAGATGTTGTCTTCCCCACTCAAATCGGTCTACCAGTTTTGAAATTCCTACAGGAAGAAATGGAGGAGCCAAATGAAATCCATAGGAGAATATTTAAAATTATAGAAGTTCAACAAAAGAGAGAAGCACTAAGTCGGATCATTGAAGCATACCAGAGAAAAATTAAATCAACTTTTGATAAGAAAACCAAGAAGGAGATCTTTCGAGAAGGCAACCTGGTCCTGAGGTGGGATGCTAGAAGGGAAGAAAAGTCCAAGCATGGTAAGTTCGATAACCTCTAGTTTGGTCCTTTTAAGGTGGTTGAGGTTCTAGAAAATAACACATTTGTCTTACACAATCTGGATGATACTAAAATTTTTGGAGGCCCAATAAATCGACGCTTCCTGAAACACTATTTTTCTTGAAAGACTAAGGGAAGATCCCTCTTGTACCATAGCTTCTTTCCTTTTTCGTTTTCATTTGAATAAACTCTCCATTCGAGCATTTCATTTTTAGTTAGTTTGTCTATGAGTAAAGACTCCATAGCCCAACAAAGGCACTGAGGTGTAGTTGCAGTTTTAAATTGAATACGATGCATGGTTGAGAGACAGTAGCAGATATACATGGCTGGCGGACAGAAACAAAGGTAAGAGAAGGAAGGTGGGAGAAAGTTATTTAATTCTAAGGAACTGATATGTTGTTCTAAGCACCTCACATGGAAGTGCTATCCCTAGTTGGAGCCAATGTTGAGACCTAAATATGCACCCCTGCCCATCCTGCCTATTTTCCCTATGCCTTCATAAAAAATATTCCTCTTCTGGTTGGTTGAGTCGGTTTCCCTCTGTAAATGACTTGGTTTTTTATCATTATCTTTCTTGATTGATTCTTTGCGCAAATTGTTTTTGTTTTCTTGAAGGATAATTGCATGTCGTGATTTGGTTCGAAATACTTGTCATCATGTTTGCTATTGATTGAGTGTGCAACAGGAACACCAAGTCTTTTGTGTGTGCAGGAGACACCCATGACCACCAAGTCCTTTGTATGCACAATAAGCTTCCGCAGAATAGAACGCAACAATTCAGAGTAGTCATTTTTAGGCCTGGATTGTGAAAATAGACAAGTTAAATATCAACAGTGGAGATCCAACAGGCCAATCAGATCAACGACTCTCACACATTCAGGGTTCCATAACTCACAGGAGGTTTAATTGCAAGAGTTACACATAAGCCACTCTATGACTTCGACACCGAAATTTCCAAGCACAACACTAAAAAACTCCCAAATTCTGAAACGTTGGAGCCACGTCAGCAACATTGACGTCACAGACACGTCAGGTCCAAAGAGCTGAAGTGTCGAAGACACGTGGCACTCTTCTATCATGACACGTGGAATTATTCTATCATGACACGTGGCACAATCCTATCATGACACATGAAACTCATTTCAAACATATTTGGGTCTTTCATATGTACTATTTCGAGTGACATGTATCACCCTCCTTTCTGTGACACGTCAACGATATGACACATTAGACTACCATGTTAGATTCAGAGGATCAACCATCCGAGAGGTTTTACTTCAAGACAATCACGTACCCCTGAAGGGTCGGAGCCCCGAACTTTCACGTCACTCCAGGAGGTCATTTGTCCGGGAGATATCCATACTCTACATTCAGAAACTCCCGAAGAGCCGAAGAGCTGAAGTCCCAAAGTGCCAAATCACTCCACTAGTCCAGTCCTCTGGGAGTTATACATAATTTTCATTTGAAATCCCCTAAAACCCGAAGAGTTGAAGACACATAGTGCTCATCTATGCTGACACATAGCATTCATCCATGGTGACACATGGAATCCATTGGTCTCCGACATGTGGCACTCATTTAGGGCATTTTCAACATGCCATTTTCCCCATTCCAGGTGACACGTGTAACCCTTATTTTCATGACACGTCATCGATCGTGACTTCACAACTGCCACATCACTCTAGGGAAATTTCCTCTGGGATATTTTGATAGAGAGTTAACACAGTTTCCAAAAGAACCAGAGTCCATAAACTCCTGAAACGTCAAATGATTAAAGGATAAATCACGGGTCAACTAAGATAAACGTGGTTATGACTCTGGGATATTAGCACTCTGGGGGATTTCAAATCAAAGTGAGCATAGTTATCTGAACCACTGAAGTGTCAAATCCCCCGAACAACCGAAGTGGGTCCCGAATTGCCATGTCACTCTGTAGCATTGTCACTCCGGGAGATTCTCAAACTCAACATTCACAGTCCCGAACTCCCGAAATATTTAATTATTAAATTAATCTTGGGTTAATAAGTGATTAGTGTTGGATAATGAATCTGGGAGTGCTTTCCTCTGGAGGATATGTATACTCTGTGCTCCGAAGCTCTCGAACGTTGGATTTCTGAACTAGGTCACCCACAGTTATGTCGCATTTTGAAATGTTTAAAATGGGGCGCCAAACCAGGAATGGATAAACTAGATGTCTAGACTGTAGAAAGAATATCTGAGATTCCATAAAACACCAGATGACTTGCTTCTCTCCTCCAAGGGAAAAACACTGCCAACATATTTAGTTATCTTCAATGGCCTCCAATAGTGTGTATGCATGCCAATGCTCAATGCATAACTCAATTCCGTCACTCCTAGTCATTTTCTGTCAAAGCTCAGTTAATTCCAACACATGCATCAATCCTGTTTCATTGCTAGTAACAGTTTTTAATTGTTTAGTTCAAGACTCTTTTAGTTTAAATAATAACAAGTGGTCTTTTTGTGTGATAAGAACCACTCCTTTTGATTTAGTCAAGCCCTAAGTATTCATTAACAGACTCCAGTAGTGTGTTTTAGTTAATTTAATAATCTATTTAACAACCAATGTGTAGAGGAACCCTCAGCTCCACACTGGTCGAGGGCCTCCACATATGTGATAAATAGGCATTCTTTGTATGTTATAAGGGTTCATTTTTTTGGGAGAAAAAGATCAATACAACAACTGGTTGGGCCCATTCTGTGCATGGATTAAATCTCTCTACCCGGTGAAGATACTATTGATGATAATGTGTTTATGTCCAAATTTGTATGTGTTTCTTATCTCGAATACAATTTTGATTTGTGCGAAGTACGTTTCTTTTCCTTTAGCTACTGTAAAACTTGTCTTTATTAATATGCAACCCGTGATAACATCTATGCTTTGATGAATATTTGTTTTTGTTCCAACCTATGGGAATAACTGTGTTTTTGGTAGATGTTTAATGCTTGAAATGACATTTTATATTTTAAACTTTTGGCAGTAGATTGTTCATTGAATGGTTTGTTGTTTTTCTTTCTTTTTGACCTTTACAGTCTCACTTATTTGTCCTTAGTGTGCCACCAGCCAAGGATGACCCTCTTCCATGTCATTTTTCCAACCAAACTATGCTCATGTCTTGGTAAACCAACCCCCTAACTGGCCTATAAATAAAATAAAAAAACCAACCATTCATGAAGTGAGGTGGCCTAGCTTTGCCCTTTAGTGGTCAGGTGCTGACTTTAGGACCAACATGAGTAAAGGAGGATGTTAGTTCAAGAAATTTCTCAAATTATGGAAGCAATTGAAGATATATTTGCATCTCAGGAAGAACCAAAGTTCCTTGAGCCACATCTACACCAAACAAACCTTAAAGTTTTCTTTGATCATCCTTTCCAATCTGCAAAGAAGATCGAAGAGCCATGGACAAAATTCAATGGATAGCATGCATTGGAACCATAAATTGAAGAATTTATTACAAGTATGTGTCTGTATCCTTTGTGCAAGAGCTAAGTCTTCGAATATCCACAAAATATGACAAAGGAGGACATGGAAATCAGTGTTGATAAACAAGAGAACCAAGGGAATATTGACTACATTGAAGTTTGGTTCTAGATAGTTATCAATTCACAACATTCCTTCTCTCTTAAACATCTCTTCGCACCACATCAATCAAAGAAGATGGTCCCTCATATTATAGTATCTACCAAAACATATTTTTCAAACTTGAATATGAGTATGTTATGCACATGGCCTCACTAGAAATATTCCTACACTTTAAAGATATTTTATTTTTCAAGCAAAGTAGGATAGGGTAGAATAAAAATAAATAAACAGAATAGTAAAGAAAAAAATAAGTCTAGTTGTGAAAACCAAGTTACTGGCTCAACTCGACATGAGTTTTGCTTGAAAACTAGGAAACCGACGGGAAAAATTCTCAATAAAGTTATGCATGTTGTTTCAATGTTGTATTACGGTTCTTCAAAATCATTTGTGTTTTTCTCATGATGGATGATGTGGGGTTCCTTAAGGCCCACCTTCTGACATATCTCATTCCATAGACTCCAACACATCATCTAGTATTGATATTAGAGATGTTTATAAGCACATTGGGACTTGCATACATCAATGGAAAGCCTCCTTGTTGTCAACAATGGGAATTCATCAAGATCTCTTGATTGACATATCTTGCAGGTGACTTGACTCCAACACATCCATTTGTGCCTGTCATGATGTACTTAGGTACCTTGACACTCATTTTAATCACTGGTGAGTTGTCTTGCATTGGTTAACGATTTACATTACTGGTCAATAATCCAATGAATTCTTTCTATGTCCGACTTCAAGTAAATCCATTCACATAGACTGAATTGTACCAATAGGGGTTATATATGAAGATTATAAGGTTTATGGTATCAACAACAATTTGCATCAATAATTTTCTTGTTCTAAAGTTTACTCAACAATAGTTTGCAATTCATACTTTGCAAATAAAAGGGAATTCAAACAAGTCAGTTTGTTTTAAGAGAAGAATATTTATGTTTTTTGTTCATATAGTAGATCTCTTTCACTGGACTTGAATTTTTTTCCAAATAGAAGTAGAGGATCGGTTCAGTAGTGCAGACTATTACATAATGAACCAAGAGAAGGATTTGAAAAGGTTTCTGATCCAAATCAGAAAAAAGGTCAGTTCTTATGAGCATTTATTTCAATAAAGAATGAGTTCAATTGTACTTGCCAAACATAAACAAATCAGTTTATATGTCAACAATCAAAATATTAGGCATTATTCTTCTCAAGTACATAAAAAAAGAATTCAACTAAGGGAAGAGGGAAATTGCAGCAAAAAGAAAAACAACCGTTTCAAACTACACTATCTTACACCAGCTTCCAAACTTCAGAGTTCAAGAATGGTACAAATCCAGGTTTTCTATTTTAACTTGTTGATTTTAAATTAAAATTGAAATAAATTACCTATGTCTATCTAGCTAATACATTCCACCATACACCATATACCATATATCATCTCATCATATCCTACTATGCTATCAAATATCATGTGCATATTATCTATTTTATTTCATTTTCATTCCTAACTTATCTACCCACATACTATTCCAACCCTACACCTTTTACAATACATTTTCTATACTATCCAAATCTACCTAACATTTACTTACCCATTTTATCACTTATCATTCCATTTATTACCATACCCATTTCCTTGACTACCTAAACTAGACATTACAATAACCAAAGGATTTTTGGTAAAACAAATAGAGTACTCTTTTCTCACTAGCTGGTTCTCCAAATTAGAGACATAAAGACAAGAAAAATTGATAATTCCTCCAATATGATAAAAAACATACAAAGCACATTTCGATTGCAAGATTATCAAGGTTTAGAGGAGTTCTAATTAATAGAAATTTTGAAGAAACGTATGTCTCTATTGCCAGAACTGTTTTTTCAGCACAAAACTTGTCCTTACTTTCCAAACCATCTAATTTCTCCAGCATATGAACTCAAAGAGGAATTTTACAATAGAGTTGTGAAGTATAGGAATTAGAAAGCATTTTTTTTCCTTTTTGGAAACTTTTTGGCAACAAGGTTCAAAATTTTACTTTAAGAACAACAGACATAGGCACAAGCTTGTCATTGGATTGTCACAAATATGCTCAAAGGCCAATATTTATTTCTTTTAGTACCCAACGAATTGTGCAAAGAGGACAATGGTGCTAGGGTTTCATAGATAGCGATGAAAATCAACAAAATCCTCCTCTGTTGATAGAAAAAAGAGAAACAATCAAGTTAATTTAACATCAAAATATTTTAGCATACGAAGTTGAGAATAATCAAATAGGATTAAGGCTGAAAACAAGGAATTTTTCCTTTGCACAACACCAAAATTTCGAGCCAGGGTTTGACAGGTCTGCCAATGAATTGAATAGGTCAGTTTTTATACAGTGAAATCATGTAAAAAGATATCAGATGACAAAAATTTGAATTCACAAAGTCTCGCTGATTAGAAAAATCACTTTTTTCTGTGAAAAAAATAATTCTTTTTGTCGTGTTAAAACAAAAGTATGCCTCCACGAATTTGTTGTTTTTGTTGCAAAATGAAATAGAAAAGAGTTATTATCTGCCTCTGCTCATAAAAATCCAAATCGGTAACCAATTTGCAAACAAATTTGTAGCTAAATTAACAACAAAAAATAAGAGGCGTCGAATTAAATTTCCATACCCTTTCTACTGCAAGACAAATTATGCTGAAAATTCTACCTACAGTGCAAGTACACATATAAAACTTGGGAGTTATCAAGTATCAAGTTTTATTTAAATAAATATTCAATTTTCACTTAGAATTTCATTAGTAAAAATATGAATTGGGGACAAAGCATTTAAGCTTGAAAACCGAGCTTAGAAACGAAGTATATATTGAACAAGTTTGAAGACAAAAACTCATATTGCAACTGTGAAAAATATGAACTTGAAGACTGTGAAAAACTTGGGAGAGAGTTTCAAAATAGAGTATAAATAAGGCAAGGTTTCCAAAATATAATGGTAGTCAAATTTGAACCATCTGAGTTGGATAGGAAGAAAATCAAAGCTCATTCATGGGAAAAATTAGACAGTAGGGAAGTCATCAAAGAGATACAAGTTGAGAAAACATGAGGTAAAAGCTACAATAAGAAAATCAACTGAGTTGGATAGGAAGAAAATCAAAAGCTCATTCATGGGAAAAATTAGACAGTAGGGAAGTCATCAAAGAGATACAAGTTGAGAAAACATGAGGTAAAAGCTACAAGAAGACCACATAGGAAAGCCAACAAGACTTCCACATAAAATGTGGATGTCCTACTTAGGGAAGCAAGAACTATTTAGAAAGAGAAAGGAACGTCCAATTTTGTAAAATTTTGGTTTGCATGGGACAAGCAAAAGAACAAGCTTGGGGAAATGTCAGCACTCTAATTTGTTAGCCAAAAGCCTCTAACCTATGAACTTTTTTTGTTGAAGCTTTTGGTTTCAAAGTACTTGTTGAAGCTATGTATCAGTCCATATCATCAATATATACAGTTGTTTTGATTTCTTCTAGCTGTTAGATATTGCATGTATAGTTTGAGGCTTGGAGGGCCCCCATTCTTCATTTTGTGCATCATTTTGTTTTATGTACATTTGTTGTAGTCTAATGTTGGTATATACTCTTTAACTTTCTTTTCCATTTTCTTTATTACATGATAATCATTGTATCTCTTCATTGTTCATAGATTTTAATTCACTATTCATTATTTGCTATTTTAATTTCCAGTTATATTAGTTTGATGGCTGTAGCTTTAGTTTCATTTTCAAAAAGGATTTATTTACTTTGAAAAGATTAGAACTAATTTTGTTGATGAATTAATGATTGATGAGTCAATAGAGTACTTTTGCAAGTCTCTAAGCCACCCAAGGGAGTGGGCTAAAGACACTACAACATGATCTTTCTACCTATGAGACACTAATGGATACTTAATCAACTAAACATATTTGAAAAAGTTGTGTGTTGTGTGATTAGGATTCTTTATTTAACCAAAAACATACATAAGTGAAAAGAGCATTGTTGTGTGGGCCTTTGTCAAGGCATATTTCACCCCACAAACTGATATCCCGCCTATGTAAGATTGTGTAGTCAAGGTTGAGAAGATTAGTTAATTTCTTGTTGGAGTGATTACTTTCTATATTTTGCACATTTTTTAAAAGTTTCTTTCAAATCCTTCATCTCACAGTTGACAGGGTATTGTTGTGAAGAGCACACCTTAGTGGCATATTTCACTTCACAACCTGATTTTCTACCATTAGAACCGTGACAACAAAAGATTAGAAGAATTATATTTTCTTTGAAGTTTTAAATATTAGGTTAGACTGCACTTTCTATATTAGTTGATGATTGCTTTCAAGATTGGATTTTATTCTTAGTCTGTATTTCGAATCCAGTTCCCTCACATACATTGAGTGTGCCTCACAAGTCTATTGACCCTGGATTGATATGATAAATGTCCCATTTGATGAAATTAAATTGATCTGAAAATAATGTTAAGATTCTCATAGCCTGCACTAACGAAAGGCGTTGTAATTTCAGGGATATAATGACTTTCATAATTTAAAAAAATATGAAATTGATATTATAAATTTTGAAAAAATATGTCATACTAGAAAAATGGGTTCTCTACAATCATACAAAAATTTGGAAGGAAATTACATCATTAAGGAACTCAACACCTACAATAACATAGACATATATCTTATATTTTGCTAGAAAAATAACATACCACTGTTAGAAAAACTCAAATTTCACATATTTATTCACAATTACTATAAATAAAAATTGTCTATTTGGAAAGCTAATTCAATTTCCTACATTTCATATTTTTACGCCATATTCAAATTCATTGTAAAAGTACCTTGAATAATCCATCCAAGTTAATATATTGTTGTTTTTCCATGTTTGCATTTCCACTAATGTGTCATGAGAGACCATCATTAACTTGCACTCACCCTAATACAAATTATTATAATATTAAAAAATAAAATATCCTCGGATTTGTTGTTAATAGGGAATGATGAAGATATTGAGAATTTGGTTTCAAAGTACTTCCTGAAGCTCTGTATCAGTCCATATCGTCAATATATGAAGCTATTTTTGTTTCTTCTGGCTGTTATTTCTTGCATGTACAATTTGAGGCTTGGAGGGCCCCCATTCTTCATTTTGTGCATCATTGTGTTTTATATACATTTGTTGTAGTTTATTGCTGGTATATACTCTTTAACTTTCTTTTCTATTTTCTTTATTACATGCTAATCATTGTATCTCTTCACTATTTATAAATTCATTGTTCATTATTTGCTATTTTAATTTTTGGTTATATTAGTTTGTTGGTTGTAGCTTTAGTTTCATTTTCAAGAAGGATTTATTTACTTTGAAAAGCTTGGAACTGATTTTGACGATGAAGTAATGATTGAGGATTCAATAGAGTATTGTTTCAAGTCTCTAATCCACCTAAGGGAGTGAGCTAAAGACACTGCAACCTGATATTTCTACCTGTGAGATACTAATGGATACTTAATCAACTAAACATATCTAAGAAATTTGTGTGTTGTGTGATTAGGATTCCTTCTTTAACCAAAAACCTACATAAGTGAAAATATCATTGTTGTGTGGGCCTTTCTCAAGGGATATTTCACCTCACAACTTGATATCTTGCCTGTGTAAGCTTTTGTAGTCAAGGTTGAGAAGATTAGTTAATTTCTTGTGGAGTGATTACTTTCTATGTTTTGCACGTCTGTTAAAACTTTCTTTCAAATCCTTCATCTCACCAGTTAACATAGCATTTTTGTGAAGAGCATACCTTAGTGGCATATTTCACTTCACAACCTGATTTGATACCATTGGAATTGTGACAAAAAAAGATTGAAAGATTTATATTTTCTTTAAAGTTTTAAAGATTAGGTTAGACTGCACTTTGCATATTAGTTTATGATTTCTTTCAAGATTGAATTTTCTTCTTGGTCTGTATTTCGAAGCCAGTTCCATCACATATAGTGATTGTGCATCGCAAGTCTACTGAAACCTGGATTGATATGATACATGTCTCATTTGATGTAATTAAATTGAGCTGACAATAATGTTAAGACTCTTGTAGCCTACATTAATAGAAGGCGTTGTAATTTCAAGGATATATTGACTTTCATCTTTTTATGCCATATTCAAATTCATAGTAAAAGTACCTTGAATAATCCCTCCAAGTTAATAGATTGTTGTTTTACCATGTTTTCATTGCCACTAACGTGTCATGAGAGACCATCATTAACTTGCACTCACCCTAATACAAATTATTATAATATTAAAAAATAAAATTTCCTCGGATTGAGTGTTAATAGGGAATGACGATGGCAGTGATATCATACATGTGTTAGGCCTCTCTGGCATGCAATTGACTGCATGTATGACATACAATACCTCCCTTGTACTCCTCCATGGGTGAGGTTTCATAGCGAGGCCAATTCTATACCAACAAAGGAGAAGGGGATGGAAACAAGTCGTAGGAATGATTCCAGTGGTACCAACAAGAATTAAGCTTCCTTTTATGGTGATGATCTCCACTCAAATGCTTGTCTTGGCCACTTCTCTCTTCGCTCGACTTGTTGAATGAGAAACTATGTCTCTGCATGGCATTCGAGTTCCAAACAACGACTTCATTTTAGAACTCTCTTTCTGGAAGATGCGTTGTGGTTATTCTATTCACCCCCATAGACTCGTGTGTGGCTCGTAATGTCTAGGCCTATGTTCATAAGACCCAGGAAACCTCTATTGCTAAAGCGATGACTACAATGTACAGGAACTATGTCCACCCTTCCACCCAAGATTTTGTTAAAATTATTGAGGAGGATGTTAAGGTAATCAAAGCATACAAGGAAGATGAAGTAATTTATTAACAAGTAAACACATTCATTCCAAATCCAGGAACCGACAGGAACATGGACAAAAAAATTCCTCTGCACATTTGAGCTTTATTGGCACACTAAAACCTTTGTATCCCAAGCAATTCTAGAAAAAGAGCCTGACTGTAAGGAATTTTATTAACGGATGGATGCTTTGGAGAAGTATAATCATTTTCTGCTAACCCTGGTTTTGTGGTTGGTCAAGAAGCATCGAGGCACCATCCATTTTCCTCAGGAGGGATCCTCGCAGGATCCCCCCATCATCACTCATTCAACCATGGGAGATGGTGCTGAGAAATCCAAGTTTCATGCTCATGTTCCTCCGTCTTGATATTTGGGATTCCTATCTTCATTTCATGTTCCTCTTTCTATTTTATTTGGTCTCAAGACTATCATGTTCGCTCTCTAGACGTGTCTAGTTTTAGTCTTCTTAGAAGGTTATCTTTTACTTTCCTTGTTGAAAACACAAGAACTCTTCAAGTTCAATTTTGTAAGCTGGACAATGACCTTTATGAAACTTAGAACTCATGGCACATAATAGAGTGAAACTAACCTCTTTGCTTATGATTAAACCTATGTACATTTTGTCTATATTACGATAGGACTTTTATGCTTACTTAAAAAAATTAAAAAAATTAAAATAATAATAATTTCAAAGTTTTTTCTCATTATTATTTCTATAAATAAANAAACTAACCTCTTTGCTTATGATTAAACCTATGTACATTTTGTCTATATTACGATAGGACTTTTATGCTTACTTAAAAAAATTAAAAAAATTAAAATAATAATAATTTCAAAGTTTTTTCTCATTATTATTTCTATAAATAAAATAATATTTATAATTAAGAAAAAAAAACTTTTATAAATATAATAGTATTTATAGTTAAGAAAGAATTTTGAAAACCATTTTAAAGAAAGGATATTAATAAAATAAAAAAATCAATATAAGAAAATAAGTAATAAAAGAAATGATATTAATAAAATAAAAAAAAATTAATATAAGAAGATAAGTAAAAAAATATAAGAATCATGGTAATTTTTTGGGGGTCCAAGGAAACCCTTGAAATCTAATAGAACTAGCAAGATTTGATTTAAAAAATTTTAAAATTAAAAAGTAAGCTTATTTTTTTTCTATAAATAAATTAATATTTAAAATTGAAAAAAAACATTGATTTTGAATCTATTTAAAATAAATAATATTAATAAAACATAAATATTTAAAAAAAACAAAATATCATATAAATATTATATATATATATATATATATATATAATGATTTCAAGGATCTTACTTAAAAATTCTATTTTAAAGATGAGGTGTAAAAATGTTACTTTTAACATCAAGGGTATAACCGGTTAAAGGTTTGCATCTCTAGAGATTTGATCCCTCTCAAGGCTCTTGATAGATCAAAAGTTAACAGCTTGAGTGGGCCAAATGGTTAAGAACATGTGTTTCCTCTTAAGAGGTCACAAGTTCAAATCCAGAGGGGGGTAGGGTATGTATATCTCCGTATGTTAATATATGTTTTTTAACAAGAACAGGTAATATATATTGTATAAAAAGATGGTTGTAGCAATGCTAAAACCAACCATGAATTATGATTTTATTGAGTTTCGTACTATTCAACAAAAAAAGAGGGAATGTCCTTCCTCAAAGAACTAAAGTCTTTCAAAATTTTACATAAAGGGAGTCTCCCTGCCTAAATTGTATTCTAGCCTATGATCAGATCAAGTATGCATTTCTTGAACATGGCTAATGAAGCTTTAATTCCATGTCCACAAGAGATTGAGAGTCATCCTGGTTGTTGGCTACATGTGGATTTTTCTGGGGTTTCTCTACTTCGCATGATGGATGAGATCCTTCTAAAGGAATGGCTTCATTTTGACCCTGGATTGTTGCTTAGGGATCTTGCTTTTCTCTTCCCAGAAGACGAATTTGGTTTGTATGCCAGTTGACTTTTCAGAGCACTATTGCCAATTTCTTGTCGCGTCGTTCCTCTTGCTCCTGTATGTATTTCTTGAACTGAGAGTGAGATTCTCTGATAGTTGCAATTCCCCATTGATGGAGCTTCATGCTACTTTTGAGGGCCTCCAATTTGTAGTTGTTGCAGTCACACACTAATTGGCTTATGTACCACATGTTGGACCAACTGTATATCCAAGAGCTATTGTGTGGGTGTTGTGAATTTTGAAGAGGGGGAGGCTGATTGATCAGACCAACGACTTCCACTCGTAGACATTCAAATAAATAAAACTCCATAAGCCTGTCGTCCTCGATACCTAGTGCATTATCCATCACCAGTTCTTGCAATGATGAGAGAATTTGCTCATTTTGATCCTATAGGACAATTGAATTGACTTGTAGGGGTGATTTACCCGTGATGACGTCGGATGGAATGCAAATCCCACATGCAAAGAAGGGTTGCGAAAGGAGTGCCTTGAATGCCTTCATGTAAACAAATGGTTTCAACTACTAGTTTCTTTATGAAATGTGTGGGGATGACACAAGGTAAATGTTTGATGTTGATGTTGTGTCTTCACGACTAGATGTATTTGTTGAGTTGGAGGGGAGGGTCACATCACTACCCTCAACAATTTTTTGGGAATTTACGTGTCCTCCAATGTTAATCTTTTCACTAGAGTTTTTAATTGGCACATCTATTAGTCATCTTGTATCCACTTTGCTAAGGTAAGGAATTGTTTCATTTTCCCCTTTAACAATATTACTAAGGCAAGTAACACATGGTGGTTATCTCATTGCCCTTTAGATCCTCTTGGATTAATGATTTGGCTTCCTTGGCGAGCTGATTTGCCTCTTGATTTTCATGATGTAGAATATGGAAGTATTCCACAGAGAAAAAAATTTGTTCCTCGGTTTTAATTCTTTCGTAAATTCTTTGAAAGATGAACTTGGGGTTGTGATCGATGCCTCTCAAACCTTTTATTACGAGTTCTAAGTCTCCTATCACAATAATGATTTGGGTTTTGTGTTTAGGTATCAATATTAGTCTTAGTCTTAGTATCAATATTGTTTGTTTTGTGACCCAGTCCCCATGAGTATATGTGTTCCTTTTGTAGAGTGGGACCCCTCTAGTCCCTATAATATATTAATATATATTCAATTTTTAAAAATTAATTATATACCAAACTATAGTAATTATTACCAGCTCCATATATTAAGATGACCTTTTTTTTAATAAATATTATTATTATTGTTATTATCATTAATTGCGCGGACTTTATTATTATTATTATAATCATTAATTGAGTCGACTTCATTATTATTATTATTATCATTAATTGAACGGACTTTATTATTATTATAATAATAATAATTATAACACAACACTTTGACACTTTAAGCCTCAACATCTCCGGCACTATAGAGAAAATAATTTTTTTAAATAAAATATTATATAAATATTATAGAGAAATAATTTTTACCCTCTCCATACGGGTTATGTGGCTGGTTTTTTCCTTAGACTAGTTCAATTTATATGAAAAATTTTATTTTAAAATTTTAGGGTTTTACCACTAGTATAAAACATAATCTTTCATTAGAAAATGTCATTTTGAGACAAGGGGAGGTATAGGCGGGGTGCTCTGAACAACTAAAAGAGGTCTTGGTTCTAAGTATAAAAACAGAATCTTTCATTAGAAAATGTCTTTCTGAGACAAGGGGAGGTATAGGCGGGGTGCTCTAACAACTAGAAGAGGTGTTGGTTCTGATCAATTGTTGCTGTGATCATTTTATGTTTTGATGGCGCGTACATTGGTAAGTATTTTTATTGTTGCTGTGATCATTTTATGTTTTGATGGCGCCTACATTGGTAAGTATTTCTATTAGTTAGATACATTAACCTTATTTTTCTATATAAATAACAAAGAACGAAATATTCTGATGTTCAGCCTTATTTGTCGAGAGAAAAGTCACTGGCTCCTTCCTGCAACGAAATCTTTGAGATACAATTTCTTCCAAGGAGAAGCGCCTTTATCCGAGCTTTTACAGAAGGCAAGTATTCTTTCCAACAAGTTCTTTCTGTTTCTGAAACATATTCAGTTAACATTTAACTGTTTATGTTTACTCATTGCAGATTTGGAACGTTTAGTGTTGGCATGCGATCCAAGTAAGTTTTTATAATTGATTTTTAAAAATAAAATGATCTTTTGGTATTTCAATCTAGGTGGAAAGTCACTGTAGAATTATGTTCCACTTAAAGATTTA
>ML780161.1:193275-298067 GCA_009831015.1 Picea engelmannii | reverse complement strand
AAATACAACAATAAATGACCTTTGGTCTTCCATAACTGAAGATGTTTCCTTTCATCTACGACTGTTCATATTTACAATATTATTACAAGTAATGCAACCACAAAGGATTGTGTGTCCAACATTCCCCTCCTTAATCTAAAGGGGTGTGTGTGAGTCCAAGCATCATTCTGAACTTCTCAATTTTTTCTCTTCCAAGTGCTTTGGTGAAGATGTTTGCAATTTTCTCATTTGTGGAATGATGCCTTAAGTGAATAGTTTTTGCCTCTACATGATACCGAATCAAGTGATGCTTTATGTTGATGTGCTTGATTCGATCTTGGAATCTAGGATTCTTGGCCAACTTGATTGCAGAAGTATTTTCAATTAGAAGAGGAGTAGAATTCACTTGTTTCTCCTGAAAATCTTCAAGTATTTTCCTAATCCACAAAATCTCCTTTGTTGTTTCTACAACTGCCACATATTTTGCCTCTGTTGTTGAATCTGTTGGAATTGATTGTTTGCATGATCTCCACGAGATAGATACTAATCCAAGACTCGTGAGATAACCTGAAGTTGATACTCCAGTTTCTTTATCCCCAACAAAATTTGAATCATAATATCCGATCAAGTTGAATTCATATAGAGTACTTGAGTCCAAAATCTTGAGTTCCTTTCAAGTATTTTAGAAATCTTTTTGGAGCATACCAATCTCCTTCACAAGGCTTTTGCATGAACCTAGAAAAAATCCCAACAACAAATGAAATGCCTGGTCTGATGGTAGTAAGATAGATAAGACTTCCCACAAGTTGTTTATACTTGGTTGCATCCTCAAATTCATTCCCTTCTTTTGATGTGAGTTTCAAATTATATTCCATTTGACTAGAAACAAGATTTCACTCAACCATGCCAAACTTGTTCAACAGTTCTCCAATGTACTTCTTCTAGGAGATGAATATGTACTTTCGATTTTGTATCACTTCAATGCCCAAATAGTAGTGAAGATGTCCCAAATATGTCATCTTGAAGCCTTTCTTCAACTCTTTCTTTATGGATGCAATGTAGTTCTCATTGTTCACTATTATGAATAGATCATCTACATATACTACAAGATACACAACAATTTTTCCAACTTTCTTGACAACAAATTTGCATCGTCAAGATTGAAATGCTTGAAATTCAATTTCAGAAGATGCTCAATTAAATTTTTATACCATGCTTGTGGTGCTTGTTTCAAGCCATATAAGGATTTGATGAGCTTGCATACCTTATGTTATTGTCCCTTCACAACAAAGCCTTTTGGTTGAGACATGAACCCATTCTCTTTCAAGTCCTCATTCAAGAAAGAAGTCTTCACATCCATTTTGTGCTGCCATGGAAAATAGAGTTCAGGGAGCCCATTTTTTTGTGGGGGAAAGAGTCTCCTCATAATCAATGTTGATATTATGGTAGTTGCGGGAGGTATTTACTTCCATGTGTAACCCCAATGAGAATAGAATATCTCAGGAAGCAAGAAATAACCCTAAAGCATTGAACATAATCCTAGAAGACAAGTCGACTCAAGGAAATAAATAATATTAAGTATTTAGTCTCCAGGATGAGAAGTTGGCCTAGACAGCTCAGGAAATAGTATAAATACAAGTAGCCAGACCTCATTTTGTACACATTGCTCAGAATTGCAACTGGGAAGAAGTGTGCACTGCAGGAACTGGGTTAGTGCACAAGTCTAGGCAGCAGCTGCAACCGGCAGCTGCCACAATCTGGTTTCCTGGTTTAGGCTCAGACTTTCTGTTGGTTATGGTTGGACTTTCTGATCGGTCTTGGTTATCCTTATGCATTAATCGTGGTTGGTTATTGGTTTTCTTCCGAAATCATTCTCTGTCAAGGATAAGGTGCTCGAGGGTGGCTTCGACCTATGTTTGGGTGACAATATTGCTATATTGCCTATGGTTAAACAAGCACATCCATTACTTTCTAACAGGTTATGGGCCCACCCTATCTTCAGACAGTCTAACCGCTGGAAGATATATTGGGAGGATTTTCTCAGTTACAGTTGTAATTGCAGCCAATTTTTGTTGTAGTAACGAAACCCTAACCCTCTTATTGAGGCAACTTAAGTGAAGAGATTGAACTAATTTTTGGATAGCCTAATGCACCCTAGCCTAGCGCACCTCCTGGTATTCTCAGCAAGCCAAGACATCAAGTTTGAGTTTTTTTGGTCAAAGTCAAAGGTTGACCAAGTCAAAGAAGTTATGACTTACTCTATGAAGTTAGAAAACAAGTTAGAAGGGGCTTCTAACTTCAGATCATGGAAGACAAGGATTGACCTCATCCTTGCCAAGAATAAAGTGTTGGACATCGTGAAAGGAAATATCAAGGAACCACAGTTCGAAGAAGGAAAAGATAAGGAACCTCATAACGTTGCAGTTATGGAGAAGTTCAAAGATAATGACATCAATGCCATGAGTATCATAGTGGACTCTATAAAATACCACTTGATACCCTACATCTCCCATCTTGACTCATCTAAGAAGATGTATGATGCCCTAACAAACCTCTTCTTAGTTAGAAACATTGGACAGGTAATGAGTCTAAAGAATGAGCTCCGTGACATGAAAATGAATGATGATGACAACATAACATCATACTTTGTGAGAATCTCTCAGTTAAGAGATCAAATACAAGTTATTGAAGAGATCATTTCAGAGAAAGAACTGGTAAATATAGTACTCAATGGTCTTCCCAAGACATGGGATGTGTTTTCCGCAAGCATGAACACAAGGAAGGAGTATCCTACATTTGAAGAACTTTGGACTTGTTGTGCACAAGAAGAATCAAGGATTAGTGCAAAAGATAAACCTCAAAAGAAATGCGATGATCAAGCCTTCACAACAAGGTTCAACAATTTTAGGAATAGAAGGAAGTTTGGATCAAGGAAGAAGCCAAATCAAGAGAAAGATATGTCAAAAATACAATGCTTCAACTGTTGAAAATATGGTCACTACAAGAATCATTGTCCAGAGCCAAATAAAAGGAAGGAAACACACGAAGCATCAGTTACCGAAGAAAGGAAACCCTCAAAGAAGACCAAGCAGGATAAAACAAACTTCTTCTAAGACAAGGTAACAATATTCTTCATAGTTTTTGTACATACCATGTTTACATAGTCTCTGTACATATCTTGCATATCTATTTCCTAGAAGATAAGATGTTCAAAGAGAAACAATACCTATGGAAGAATAACAAGATAAGGATTGATATCACAATGAATCTAAGACAAGCAATACACATGGAAAGATGAAGTATATTGACAATCCTTGGTAACAATTCCTGTAGAATCTATTACAACTGTCGAAATGAGAATCAAACTTGAAGAAAACCTAGAAGAAGTAAAAACCGAAATAAGGATGTAGATAGAAGCGTGGACTCTCTTAGATGGAGGGAGCCGATTATATGATTCCAAATGAAGAGAATGCATTAATGCATGAAGCAAGGATTATGAGGGAGCTAATCCTAGATAATATGATCCTTTGAAGATCATGAAGTATCTATCCATGTTCCCATCAATGGTAGCAACCATGAAAAGCAACACGTGTTCAGTTTGACTTTAGAAGAATTCTTCTTCGAAAAGAATCCCTAAAGTATCATTGGTTGTCCATCCACATCCATGATCCTATGATGAAAGGAAGAAAGTTGGAAACTTCAGGGCATGGAATCTATAGAAAACTCCATGGACCCAAGAGCTAAAGAGAAACATGAGGAAGAACATGAAGATTCCAAGAGAGAAAGAAAATCCAGAACAACCAGTCATTATATCAAGAATCACAAGACTAACAGCTTGGTTTGAGCCCACTAGAAGCAATCAAGCAGAAGAAACATAATTTGTGATGAAGAACAATGTATGAAAGACTTATGAATAGAAGCATTGTGAGATTCAAAACTAGAGGTTCTCCATAATGGAGGGAGAAGACTATGATGATTGTTTGTTCCAGTAAACCAGACATACCTCTACATGAGCCATTATATCTTCTGCAATATCCATGGGTTGGAGTTTACATCAGATGAATGTAAGGAATGTTCTCCTCAACAAGAGTAATTGAACAAGAAGCGTATGTAGAGAAACCTCAAGGTTTTTGAGGTATACCAGAAAGAGACTCTTGTATGCAGATGGAAGAAGATCTTGTATGAATTCAAACAACTTGGTGCAGAGCCTCCAATGTACAGTAGAAGCATGGTGAAAACTTTCTATAACATAGATATTGTATCGGAATGGTTACTCAGAAGTATAGGATGATGGTTTGATAATCCATGACAAACTCTCATGATAACAAAAGAAGTACCACTTGGATATGTTCCAATTTGAGCCTTGCCACGATGTTATGAGCTAGCAGAAAAAAAAAAGAGTTGAATCCAACTATGATATACTATAATGATCAGAGCTATATGAAGCCTTCAGAGAAAACCAGTGTTCCAGAAAGACCGAAGTAGATTGAATTAGAGCATTGCATTCTCCATGATGAAGTCTAGAAAAGAGAAGTGATTCTCCAATATCTATCTCCACAGATGAGCAGATAATAGACATTTTTGGTAAATCCTTTGTCCAAGATGAGAGATTCTGCGTACTCAAGAAACAAGTTGGAGATCGTGGAGACAACTTCCTTATTAAAAGGGAAGAGATAACTCCCAGGTTGGGAGGGAGCACTAATGTGCTATTGATTTACAGATAATCATTTTTCAAGTTCGAAAAATGGTCCAGGATGAGCAGTTCCTTTCCAGTTTGGAAAGTGGCTTGAGATTTATGACGGACATGCATTTTCCAGTTCGAAAAATGGTCCAGATCGAACGGTCATTTTCGTAATGAAAATGGTTCGATGGATTGTTGATGTACCATAGACATCGATTCCCCTTGCGACTAGTGTGGGGGAATGTTCTAGGACAATATTTCTTCTTGATAATTACTCTCAGTAGTGGTCAAGAAGACTGGTTCGCCTCATCGGACAATCATTATTTCGAAGCTCACAGTTGTGAGCAGTTTCGAAGAATGGTCCATTTTTGGGGGTTGGTGTAGTACAGTCATTCCCTAGGGCAGATTTATTTTCTCCAGGTTGCACTTTGTTTAGTGTCGGAGGAATGGCCCAGATAGATGAATGGTCCAGGTTCAACAATCAGGGACAAAAATTCCCTAGGGCAGACTCATTCTCTCTAGGTTGTACTTTGTTTAGTGCCGGAGGAATGGCCCAGATAGGTGAATGGTCCAGGATCATAAATCGGGACATTTATTCTTCTATGCATGAGAAGAATAGTCCAATAGCTCATGACTGATGTTTTACCTTCTAAGGGCATATGCTCTTCCAGATCTCATAGATGTGAGTGGAAGAATGGCCTAGATGACTCAGTTTATATCATGACATCATTTTTCTGTGCAGGTTGATATCAGATGATATCATTGCTATGGAGACTGTATGTCTCTAGACAGTAGATGTATGCTACTGTGGTGGATGTGTTCCACTGGTTGTGACTATGTTTCATTGATTAAGTAGTTGTGTGCTACTTGTTGTGGTAGTGTACCACTGGATTGTAGTTGTGTACTACTATGGATAAACACGATTGTGTTCTATTGAATAACATTGTTATGTTTGCCTTGTAGACTATCAATAGTGTTGAAAATGATTATTAGCTAGATGGATGATCAGTGTACTGATGGACAGAGATTCTCCAAATGGAAAATGGTCCGGGACATTTATTCTTTTAGGACATATGCCTAGATTAGAAGAATGGTTTTTGTATCACTCCTTGGAATGAGTGACTTATTCAACATCATGTTTGATTACTCAGATGGAGTACGGTTTCGAGAGATTATGAAGTTGATATTGTCATATAACACTGGTAGTGATAATGGTGCTCGTGATCTAATCATGAGATAGTATATATGACTATGATGATGCTACTGGTTCAATGGTATGTTTGTGATTAAGACCATTGCCTTCAATACCTCCCTAGATAGGAGAGAGTGTTGATATTATGGTAGCTACGAGAGGTATTTACCTCCACGTGTAAGCCTAACAAGAATAGAATATTTCGGGAAGCAAGAAATAACCCTAAAGCATTGAACATAACCCTAGAAGACAAGTCGACTCAAGGAAATAATTAATATTAAGTATTTAGTCTCCAGAATGAGAAGTCGACCCAGACAGCTCAGGAAACAATATAAATGCAAGTAGCCAGACCTCATTTTGTACACACTACTCAGAATTGCAGCTGGGAAGAAGTGTGCACTGTAGGAACTAGGGTAGTGCACAAGTCTAGGGAGCAACTGCAGCTGGCAGCTGTCGCAATCTGGTTTCTTGGTTTAGGCTCAGATTTTCTGTTGATTATGGTTGGACTTTCTGACTAGTCTTGGTTATCCTTATGCATTAGTAGTGGTTGGCTATTGGTTTTCTTCCATAATCATTCTCTGTCAAGGTTAAGGTGCTCGAGGGTGGCTTCTGCCTATGGTTTGGTGACAATATTTCTATATTGTCTATGGTTAAATGAGCACATCCATTACTTTCTAACAATCAACACCTTCTTTATGTGAAAATCCTTTTTCCACGATCCTTGTTTTGTTCTTGTCAAGTGAGCCATATGATTTGTACTTGTTCTTGAATACCAACTTGCAACCAATCGGTTTGGCTCCATATGGAGGGTCCACCAACTTCCATGTCCCATTCTTGATGAGAGCATCATATTCCTTTTGCATGGATTCTTTCCATTCGTCAGGAGAAGCAACTTCTTTAAAGAAAGTTGTTATCCGGATTTATAAATGGAATGAAATTGAATATCGATGTATAGAAAATAAATACACAGAGATACAATAAAACATGACTTCTATTAATAAAAAGAATATGTTGAAACTGTAAAAATGTAGACTGAAACAAACTTTCTCAAATGGTGGCAACTTATCTCTAAGAAGAGATGTGACAACTATGCTCATTCGCCAGAAGATGGTTACAATGAGGCTCCAAAGGAATTTTTAACATAAAGCATAAATGAGAAAACCATGAACATCNAGACTGAAACAAACTTTCTCAAATGGTGGCAACTTATCTCTAAGAAGAGATGTGACAACTATGCTCATTCGCCAGAAGATGGTTACAATGAGGCTCCAAAGGAATTTTTAACATAAAGCATAAATGAGAAAACCATGAACATCCAAAAAACTAACCCTAGGAGA
Organism: Picea engelmannii; assembly: GCA_009831015.1. Taxonomy (NCBI): domain Eukaryota; kingdom Viridiplantae; phylum Streptophyta; class Pinopsida; order Pinales; family Pinaceae; genus Picea; species Picea engelmannii. The sequence continues at coordinate 290,878 of ML780161.1, read as the reverse complement.
TGAAGCGCCAGAAGTCATGTGGGCCCTAATGGGGTAAGTTGGTACATCAACTTCTCGGGGTCGTAACTTTTGCATACGATCTTCGTTTTTGGCAGATGATGGCTCATTAGAAATAACTATTTGAGGATTATACACATTATTTTCACACTTTGTCCAAAGCCTACAGCGTGACTATGTCATGCCCAAAAAATGTTGTCTAGGGCCTCAAAATGGCCTTGAAAGTTTAGGATCCGAAAAACTAGGAAAAATTGCCAAAATTAAAATTGTTCTTTAAGCTAGTGGAATAGGTGGGTGGCCACCGATATCCATATGGATTAGTCCTCCCCTCTTAGGAATCAATGGTATCCATTGGGTTGTGTTCCCCCATCATATGGGGAAACTTCTACTGAACTTGGCCCCAGGTGAGCCACCTGCATTGGTGCAGGATTTTCCCTGCTTTGACAACCTGATAAAGATGGATCCTTTGTTATCGAGTGCCCTTAATCCGAGGGTCCTTGATCTAATAAATAGTTTCTTGTTCCATGCAATTAGGTTTGAGCTTCATCGGTGTCAATTTCTCTGCGATCTCTGATGTGTCCAATAATGGTGGGAAGTATGGCCGAAGGAGGTCCACATTAAACATGGGTGAAAACCAAGGAAGGGGGGAATACTTAGCCCAAAATCATTGTCTCCCACAACCTTGGTGATGGTTTAAGGTCCATAAATAAGTGGACGAAGCTTTCGATGGGGTCCTGTAAGGTGCTCTTTCTACAAATGCAACCAAAACTTGTCTCCCACCTGAAACTTGTGTAACACCCGGTGTTGATCATAACGTTGTTTGTACTTAGCATTCAATTTATGTAAAATAACATGGACCTATTTCCAGATGTGACGAATTCGTTCAATAAATTGGTGACTTTGTCGACCTCATATTGAGCATGGGATGATTCTACCTATGTGGATGCGAGGGGTAGTGCGACATCAATAGGGCCTAATGGTTGAAATCCAAACCCCACCTGAAAGGGATTGTGGTTGGTCGATCTATGAAGGGATCTATTGTAGCTTTGTTGAACATAGGGGAGAATATCATCCCATGTGCGTGGAAGTTTAGAGTTGTACATGCAAAATACATTCACGATCATTATGTTGATGACATATGTTTGGCCATCAACTTGGAGGTGGAAGGTGGTGGATTTGGTGAACTCGGTGTCCAACAATGACCATAGGTTGGACCAGAATGTGTTGAGGAACCTACTATCTCGATCTGATATGATGGTATGTTGTATCCTGAAGCATACCCACACTCATTCGAAGAATATCTTGGTAGTGGCCTCCATTGTGATATTCTTCTTGTAGGCTATGAAGATGACCATCCTAGAAAACAAATCAACTGCCACAAAAACACAGTCATTTCCATGCTTGGTTGAAGGAAGGCTTGACATGTAGTCCATCGAGATGGATTCCCATAGGCTACCAGGAGTAGGCAGATGGGTGTACAGGCCTTTCTTCTTGGTGGTTGGTGTTGGGTATGTGTTATATTATTTGCATGCGTGTGTGTGGGTGCGTCAGGTTCGACAACTGCGTCTAACGATCCCTCTAGTAGTGCTCTTTGTGTCGTGTGCGCCGGACTCTTTCCTAGGGGGGTCCCACGGGGGGGGCAGGTATGCCCCCCCCTGGTTACGTGCAGTGTTCGGCATCGAGTGTTAGCCCGGGGCCGAGCCCCGATTTTTTTTTTGGGCGGTTTTTGCTATTTTTAGCGGTTTACTAAATTAATCCTGGATTAAGGGATTAGGGTTTTGGTATCTACAGAATACCTAAAAACATTGTATATATTGTATGGTGAATGTTTAAATTCGATATAATGAATATAAGAAAAGTTTTCTTGGTTGAGGGTTTCCGGTATAAAATCTTTGTGTACTATGTGTATGAGTCATTGACTAAATTATGTTTTGCTTAAGAATCTATATGCATTGCTTTACTTCATAGGTTTAAAACTTACAATTGGTTTGGCAATGGCGTAGGTAGTGCGAGACCTGATATAGTTGTTGACGTCCTGCCAAAGTTTCAGCCAATAGAAATGATTCTATAGTACTGCCACGGTATTTTCCATGCCAAAATGTCCTATCATCCGACTATAGTTAGCTTCCCAAATTGGCTTCGCATGCTCGCTTGAAGGAAAACAAAGGTGGCCCAAATGACATAACAGTCTGTCTTGAATATGAAATTCAGTGACAATCATGTATGTGTCTATCATCTGATAAGTGGTAGCGAAGTCAAGATCACTCTTGTAGAGTTGGGCCCGCTCGGATGCCTCATGGCCACAAGAGTGGAGCATCCTAGTTAAGGATTCAACTGGAGGTCGATTGAGGCAGTCAACAACTCAATTGGTGCTCCATATCTTATATTTGATGTTGATATTGAACTGCTTCAATTATGTGGACCACTTTTGATGGAGTTTGTTCTTAATTTTCCTTCTGTCTGCATGAATTGCAGAGGCTTTTGATCAGTGTGGATGATTGTCTCCTTCCTGAGAATGTAGTGATTCCATTGTCGATAGGCTTGTACGATGGAATACATTTATTTGTCATAGGTGGGGTACTTATAGATGACATATAATAGTGTCTCAGTATGATAGTCCATTGGATGACCATGTTGAGTGAGGACTACACGCACAACATAGTCTGAAGCATCAGTCTCAATCTCAAAAGGTTGTTGCAGATTGAGTAAGGAGAGTACTGGAGCTGAGCATGAGGGATGTTTCAAATCATCGAATGTTTGTTGTTGTGACTTCCCCCACACAAAATTTTCCTTGCCACCACCCTTGGTCACTTGGTTGAGGGCCCATGCAATATGGGAGAATCCCAACACAAACCTGCGATATAAGTTGTCAAGTCCTAAGAAACTTTGAAGCTTGGTTAGTGTGGTCAGGGATGGGAAGTCATGAATGCCTTGGATCTTGTATGGATCCACATGCACACCATGCTCATCAATAATGTAGCCTAGGTATTGGAACTTGTTCATGCTGAAGGAGCATTTTTCCAATTTAGCATATAGCTTGTGATGTCACAGAGTGTGAAGGACCCACTGAATATGTTGCAAGTGTTCCTCCCAATGAGTGCAACATGAGGCTTCTCTGAATCATATCAATTCCTCCTAGTATCGGTTGGATCACCAACGATATCCCCTGCATCCTGAAGAGTAGTATGTGCCCACTTGGGCCTCTGCTCTGGATCTGCAACTGCATCTGGATTATCTGACTCTGCATATCACTGTACTCACTCTGAATCTAAATCATATGAGTCTTATGAATCAAAACTCTCATTTGAAGTAGAGTCAGCATGTGCATGCTCATCATCTCAGACAGGTGGAATAATGAAGGTGTTTGCATGCAGCTGTTGAGATACATGCGAGACACTTTCCTCGAATTGAACACTACACTCAATGATGAGTCGGTCCCAGGAAAGATCAATAAGCCTATATCCCTTCACATTGTCGGGGTATCCAACAAAAATACACTCAGTGCTCTATGGATCAAGTGCCTTCCTCTTTTCAGAGGGAATCCAGGCCCATGCACGTGAACCAAAAATGCGAAAGTGGGTCACTTCCAGTTTTAGGTCGCTCCATGCCTTGTAGGGGGTCTTATCCTTGACATATATATGGGGATATCTGTTGTTAATAACCAAATATCAATATAGCATAAAAAAAACCTCAGAATAAGTACTCAACGCCTTGAAAAAGAGAGAATTTCAGGAAATAAGCCTCTTTGAGGGGGAAACCTCCTTATACACCACATAAATGTCCAAATGCAATATGATTCCAAATGAAAATGTCTCCTCGGTATATATAGGAGACTAGGAGGTACAATTACAAGTAATGGACTCAAGCTGACATAAATAAAATAACATTATTAATGTAATATGCCCCAATTAACGGGTAATGAGCCACTATTAAGGGTTAACATGCCCCTCTCCTTGAGACAAGTGTTGTTTGCAATGCTTAAGTAACTCTGGATGCTTTTGTATAAAAGACTCATCTTCCCAAGTGGAATCTCCAACCAATAGTTTCCTCCATTTAATGAGATACTCTGAAATGGATCTATTCCTTAGCTTGTGAATTCTTGTGTTAGTGATGGCTTCAGGCTCCAATATGATTTTTCCTTCCTTGTCAAGTTCTGGAAATATAGTTTGAATTGGGATCTTGTCACCTATAACCTTCTTTAAGCATGAAACATGGATAATTGGGTGTACTCGTGAAGATGCAGGCAACTCCAATTTGTATGCGATAGTACCAATCTTTTGCAACACCTTATAAGGGCCATAGTAATTTGGTGATAATTTATTATCCTTCTTGGCTTGCTTGAGGGACATCTGTTTGTATGGTTGTTGTCCTAAAAACACCCAATCCCCTACTTCAAAACTTCTTTCACTACGATGTTGATCTGCTTGTTGTTTCATGTGATTATGTGCCATGGTCAGCTTGTCCTTTAAGATTTGGAGAACTTGTTGTTGATGCTCGATGTGATCTTCCACTACTTGAACCTTATATTTTTGTTTTAGAGAAGAAGTGATGGAAGGATAGCATAGAAAAACCTCAGAATAAGTACTCAATGCCTTGAAAAAGAGAGAATTTCAGGTAATAAGCCTCTTCGAGGGGGCAACCTACTTATACACCAGATAACTATCCAAATACAAGATGATTCCAAATGAAAATGTCTCCTTGGTATATATAGGAGACTATGAGGTACAATTACAACTAATGGACTCAAGTCGACATAAATAAAATAACATTACTAATGTAATATGCCCCAATTAAGGGGTAATGAGCCACTATTTATGGCTTAAAATATGTTTTGGATGTATGTTGCACAATTAAGTGCTTCGACCCATAGTCTCTGTGGTAGTGAATTTTCATGCAACATGCAAGATGCCATCTCATTTAGAGATCTGTTTTTTCCACTCAACAACTCTGTTTTGCTGTGGAGTATAGGGAATTGTGTGTTGCAACTGAATCCTTGCCCCATGGGAAATATCATGGATCTCATGATTTACATACTCTCCCCCATTATCATTTTGGATGAATTTGATCTTGTTTCCAAACTGTGTCTCAACCAAGGCTTTGAAACCTTTGAGGTGTTGAAAGACCTCAGATTTTTTCCTGAGAAAGTAGACCCATGTAAAATGTGAGAAATCATCAACAAAAATGAGAACAAACCTTGCTTTGTTGATGGATGGATTCGGAAAAGGATCCATAAGGTCACTGTGGATCAGATCTTAATGTGCAAAATCTCTCTGAGACTTTCCTTTGTCGAATTTATCTTGAGGGTGTTTTCCAAGAACACATCCCTCACATACTCCCTTAGACAAATAGATGTACGGTAGACCATCAACCAATATTTGCTTGCTAAGTTGTTGCATGTATCTGAAATTCAAATGTCCAAACTTTTCATGCCATATCTGTTGATTAATTGGGTTGGTTTTTATTGATGTCAACCCTTGAAGAAAGTTTGGTAGCGAATTTCGGTAGCACAAAGGTTTGGGTAATGGACCCAAGTTTGTTTGATGGATAATGGTATGAGTTTTGATATATTTGCAAGTAAAACTATTCTATATTGATATTACATGTCATGCCATTTCTGGTGGTATGTGGAACGTCACATAACTCCTCACGGTTAGAGAGTTATGGCCATGTGAAGTTGGAGAACCCTCATGAGTCATCTAGAAGCCCCAAAAGGTCAAAGTAGTCAAAGTGTTTGCAAAGAATAAATTATTTAAATAATAAAGTGAAGTGATGAGTGTACTATAAGTCAAAGAGGATGCAAAATAAATTATTTAAATAAAAAAATTAATGGAGAACTCCCTAAAATAAGGAAAATGGTTTAAGAGATTTTAGAAGGTAAATAATAAAGTGAAGTGATGAGTGTACTATAAGTCAAAGTGGATACAAAATAAATTATTTAAATAATAAAGTTAATGGAGAAATTGCTAAGTGGACAAGTGGTTAGAAGTGGGTTAACCCTAAAATAAGGAAAGTGAGTTAAGATTGTTAAAAGGTAATCCCTTGAGGAAGTTACACGAAAGTATAAATAAGAGACAATGCTCTCTCATTCAAATCACACTTGAATATCATTGAATATCTATTTTTGTGAAATGTTATTTGGGCAAGTATTACTGATAGAGAAAACTATGGAAGAAAAAGTGTGGCAGAAAAAAATGCGGCAGAAAAAGTGCGACAAAAAAATTGCGGCAGAAAAAGTGTGGCAGAAAAATTGTAGCAGAAAAAATGTGGCAGAAAAAGTGTGGTAGGAAAACTACAGAAGAAAAAGTGCGACAGGAAAATGGCAGCAGAAAAATTGTGGCAGAAAAAGTGCGACAAAAAAATGGCGGCATGAAAACTGCAGCAAAGAAAGTGTGGGAGAAAAAGTGAGGTAGAAAAATCGTGGCAACATCATGGTTGGGGTCTATTTATGAGAGATATGGCATATCTTGTTTGAGGTATGTTTTTTGAGCTAGGGTTTAGCTCTTGAGATGGTATTGGATGTTCAATACTGTTGCATATATCAGATTTGTTGAAGGATACAGTTCGTATTTTGTTGTTGGTATTTGGCATATGGATATTGGTTGTTTGGTTGTGATGTGTTGTTGAAGTTGTCGGTTTGACTTGAGGCTACATAAAATTCAGATTATGGCACATGGTTTGATGTAAGGGTTTATGGTATTTGGTTATGGATAGTGTGATGTATTGCTAGAGAACTTTTGATGGTTATATTGGTATATGTACTTGGTGTATGGTTGAGGTACATGGTTGAGACAAGTAGTTGATGAGTTGGCACATACATGAGGTGTATACTTGATGATGTTGGTACATCTTGATGAGTCATAGTTAATGTGTATTTGATGCATGATTGGTACATATTTGGTGCATGGTTGATGCACTCGTTGATGGTACATGTTGAGGTACAGGTTGGTGCATGGTTGATGCACTTGTTTATGGTACAGGTTAATTACAGGTTGTTTGGACAGGTTATTGTGACAGGTTATTTGTACAGGTTTGGTGCATGGTTGATGAATTTGTATATGGTATAGGTTGATGTATGGTACATGTTGGCATGGGTTATTGGTACAGGTTGTTATAAGTCGATTACAGGTTGATTGGTACAAGTTTACAACAGTATATCTCACAATGATAGTGTGACAGTGGTTCCATCATTCTACTTCTACACCAGGGAGGTTGGACGGGGAAAGGATAGGTGGTTGTAGCCACCTTCCGGTTATAGCCGGAGAACATAAGGGGTTTTAGCCTCCTTCTAGTTGTAGCCAATGAATTGGGGAGTTGGAGCCTCCCTTAGGTTGTGGCCTGAGAAACTAGGGGGTTGTAGCCAAAGAATTGGGTGTTTGTTGCTTCCCTCAGGTTGTAGCATGAGAAACTAGGGGGTTGGAGACTCCTTCCATTTGTAGTTGGAAAACAAAGGAAGTTGGTGCTTCCAATGAATGTAATTCTTAAAGACATAAATCATTCTGTGGTTTTCTCTCACTTTGGGTTTCCACGTAAAACACTGGTGTATTGTGTATGTGTAAACAGTAAGCATAATCATGTTCAATGAATTCAGAAAATGTATACAATCTAGACTGATGATTACCTCACCGGTAGCAACCCTGGATTTGGTTTGCATGTCATAGATGTCCATGAAATTTGGTATGAATATGACTTTCTTTCTGGTGCATGAATTCGTCATCTGATACACCGAGAGAAGGTTGACGGAAATTTTGGGAACGTGCAACACATTCTCAAAGCTTCCATTGGTGAGTTCAATCCTTCCTTTGTCGGTGACTTCGATAGAAGAGTTGTCCCCCATTAGAATAGGAGGACCTTTGCATGCATCCAATGAAGAATATACTGCTTTTGAAGAAGCCAAGTGATGTGATGCTCCTAAATCTATGATCCAAGCATCGGGAGAGGAGTTGATGGCAATCAATGCATGACTAGAATTGTCTTTCTTGGGATTTGGATCTTATGGCTTCTTCTTCTTGGCACCCTCAGGATGTGATCTCCAAGGTTGTTTTTATGAAGTATTTGAGACATTAGATACATTTTTTTTGTTTTGCATGCATGCAGATTCTTGATGGAATCCTTTGTGACAGTATGTGCATTTCTCCCCTTTTCTTCCATTTCCCCCTTTGGATCCAGAGGCATCGGTGAAGTGTTTTGTGTACCCTTCCTTCTTCAGATGTGCATGAGCTTTATTTTTTTCTTTATCTTTAGATTTTTTATATTGGTGGTTTACATCTTGCACAGTAAGTGCATGCGCCTTTCGGCCTTTGATTTTTCCCATGTTGATGAGCTTGGTTTGCTCTTATGTCAGGGATTCGATAAAGTCCTCAAAAGAAGGAATCTTCCAGGTGGCTCCAAAGGATAATCTGATAGAATGGAATGTGGATATGAATACAGAGAATTCACGACCAAGTTTGGAGAGAATGGTGAGAACCATTTGTTTCTCCTCAGATTTATCAACCCCACAAGTTTGGAGTTGCGACAGTAAATCCTTGAATTTTGTAAAGAAATCTTGGATATTGTCAAAGCTTTTTGGATCCAATGTGAGTAGTTCCACCTCCATCATGTGTCCCCTCATCTCATCCTATTTTCCAAATATCCATTCCAAGGTGGCCCAATCTTCATTGGGAGTCTTACAGGAAGATATGTGAAAAAGGAGATTGAGAGAAATAAAATTGCAAATCGTTCTGAGTGCTTCATCCATCTGATTTAAGTACTTGGATTTTTCTATGGATGATGTCGGTTCTATATATGTATTCAAGGTTAACCTCTACGATCCTTTGGTTCGAAGATGAATCATTATTCTCTCCTTCCATGCAAAGTAGTTGTAAGGTGTAAGCATGAATTCTTGTTGGAAATCCATCTTTCTGATGTCTTCAATCTTTTGTACTTGCAAACATTTTTGGTGTAGATTTTTATTAGCATTCCGTCGGATCTGACATCATGTAAATGTCTTGAACCTGCATATAATAGATCTATCTAGAAAATACTACACACTATTGTAGAGAGAAATTGAGAAATAAGAAGAAGGAGAGAAAGAATGGAAAAATTATCATTTACCGTTAAGAATAATGAATAATTTACACATGATATACTATGTATAACTCAATGAATACGCATTGGAGGAGAACTAATGCGCCATAGTGGTGGTATAGAGTGATCTGGACACACACTAACAGTTACGGGAGTGAACTTCCACCTAGTCTAGTCTCTAAGGCAGTTACGGGAGTGAACTGCCACATAGCCAGGTTAACTAGTCAACTAGTCTTCAGTTAACTGACTGAACAGAGTGTAGTGAGGAGTAGATCAAGGAATCAAGGATAATGCACTAGTCCGGGTATGATCCCAAGGCAAGTGCGCATTAGCATGGTGATGATCCCAATGTTGCATGGTGACAAAACCAATGCAACATCTAGACTCAACTCAACTAGTCAAACTGAAGTGTTAACTGAAAGAGAATATTCTCTAGGTGGAATATTCTCCCCCAAAATATAGGAGATTGGATAATGACTAATTATGACTAATAAACAAAGAAAAAATTTAGGAAAAATAAATCTTAGGTGTGTGTGAAGTAACTCCAACAATTTCATCATAAGAAACAGAACTGCAAGGCTGCCATTATTGGCCTTGTAATCAACCATACATGATAAACTTTCTTATTGGAAATTTAGAGCTATATGCCAACATCGGGTTTAAGAACACTCACATACACCAATTTTCAGAAAGGGAGAGAAAGCCAAATGTTTTCCAACACATGCAAGAAGGTTTACCATGTTGTTGTGTTGATCCATTATAGGTATGATTACATGCAAGAAGGTCTACCGTGCAGCTGCAGTGATTCATTGCAAGTATGATTTGATATTGTTCACTCATAGACTCAAAGAATTTTCCATCCTTGTCAACTAGACCTCCATGGAAACAAGTAAACATAATGCAAACTAAGGCTGCATGGTTGAGATTCAAGACATAATGTTGAATTTTTTCAAAGAGTTGAATTTCCTCCATATTGTGGTAGTGAATGGAATACCCCACAACCATGTTCATATAGAGGAGGATGTTTCACTCTTGCATATTGAAAAACAAATGACACAGTTTCTCTATGTCCCCACATTTATCATACAAATCTACTAGTGCATGGTTGCTAACAAACCTAATTGAAACCCACTGCTTGTTATTTCTTCGTGGAGTGACATGCCTTGTTCTAGAGGCCCAAATTTGGCACAAGTTGGAAAGACATTAATAAAGGTGAGCTGGTCGGGTTGAATGTTAGTCTATTGCATATGGTAAAATAGAGTTAAACCATACTTAGCAAAGCCACACTTGACATAACCTACAATTACTTCAGTGCATAATAAGTCTTTACATGTGGGCATTTGGTCAAAGAAACTTTTAGCATCCATCAGTATATTGAAAATTGGCATAAAGGTTGACAAGTGGATTCCACTTAAATATGTATGGAAAGTCATGTTTGAATGATGTGGGCATGGACCAATTTTCCATGTGTTATAGTTTTGGCCATAATTGAGGCCTACAACATAGAAACATTTATAGGACAACCCGCAATATGCAAAAATATGCAATGGCTCTCCTAGTCGACCCTACCTATGGGACATGTTGTTCTGAGTATAAAAAACCCATGTAAGACCGATATTGTTCCCTCATTGTTGCATGGTAAGTGGAATTAATATTATAATTTTATTTATTACACTTTGTCAAATGATTTTATTTGTACACTATGAGGACAACTACAAAATCCTTTTGAAAGACTAATAAAGACAAGTATATATGAAACATAGCCCATAAAGCATGAATTGTTCAACAACAAGAAATATACCTACATGAAGCTTAAGCATAAAATATTGAATGAGTGAGATACAATCTATGCCAAGTTAAGCAATGTAACCCATAAAACAAACAAGCCTACACAAAATCACCAAGAATAAGAAGGTGCAACAAGACTTGAATACAATTATGCTCGGTAAAAATAAAAAACCTACCAGGATTTACAAACAAGTTGGGTTGGGGAATAAAAATGTAGTGGTCAAGTTCAAACTATGAGTAAGGATGAGTCCAACAAAGTTTCTATTTTTTTCATATGTATATATATAATAAACAATAGCTAATGTTGGCACAACCCAAATCAACCCCCCCTAAACATTTTAAGCATGCATGTTGATCAGTAAATAAATGACACAGGTATAATCCTTCCAACAAACTATAAGGTAATTAAAGGCACCCAATACACCAACATAAATTTGACATTTAGGTCATTGTGTGACTCAAACATAGACCCAAGCTAATAAACATATCCATGATAATTTTCTAGGATAAGATGAGAATGAGAAGGTCAACATGACGTTGAACCAAGGTCGATGAGACTAAAGGATAGGTAGAAAAAATACCTAGGTCAAAAAAAATTCAAATAATAGAGTTGGATACAAGATTAAGTACAAAGATAGACCAAAGGAACAATAAGGGTAGTGCAGTAATCGAAACTCAACACACAAGTCCCATAAAAACAATACAAATCCAATATCCATGAGCCAAAATAACCAAGTCTACATACAAGGCCAAAGACACCATGAGAATGATAACCCACCTACCAATTACAAGCTTGATCCATGCTATGAACAAAACAATGAGCGATATATCAAATATCCAATCAATGGGGTTAGGGATGAGATAGACTTCCCACCCATACAAATGATAATGTAGATTTGAGACCAGGTTGGCTTGAAAAAAATACACACACAGGTTCAAATTTTCATTGAGATATGGCTAGGTGAATGTCTAAATAAACTAGAAAAAAAAGCACTCCTAGAATTTTGTGGCAAATCTGAAACCCAAAATGATAAGCATCAACTGCTTGGAATGGACCATGACACCCAAAAAAATAATGACTTAGGTATTGTTTAGTATGGTCACAGAAGAAAATATCAAGGATAGAATTGAGTTCTTCATAGATTCACCAAATAAACACTAAAATCCATGCTCAAACTTAACAACCAAACCACAACCCAAATCAAATCAAATTTCATAATTACTTCAATACTTGCAAGAGAAATTGTAGATGGGTTATTTTTCTTCTATAATGATTCACAATATTTTCAACCAAGAGCCCATGTAGCTGGAAATGCTCAAGAGAATGGACAAGATTCTTTAAATATATAGAAAAATGGCTACCATATATCATGAAGGGCGACTTAATCCAAGAAACATAGAAACTATAGCTTGGATAGTGGAGCAAAGGGATGAGAATCGATGGCTTGGATGAAAATCAAAGGACAAGCTATTGTGGAATAGAAATATCATGAGGTAAGGACAAAACAATCAAATCAAATATTTTGTATGAAGCTCAAGAATTATTGGCTCGGGATCATTCAATGCACAAACTCTAATATACCACATGCACCATATAATCCATAATCAAACATATATCAAGTGCCACCCACAATAACCATTACAATGAGCTAAAGGGTGGATGATGCAACATATCATATGTATATCATATCCTTTGAAATATGAATTTCCAAAGTATGTCCACAAGAGAATATCCAATGCTAAGAGGGCCCATTTGAGTGATCATGGTAAAAAACTTTAAACAATGAAATGTAGCTCTCTTGGTACTAAAGGCTAATAAGAAAAGTCTGGCAATAAAGAACTACGTGCCAATATCATGTAATAAAGATGCAATCAAACCAAATGAAAATGACCCTTTCCAGAACTTTGGCCGGAATGGTTTGGTAATCTAAACTATCACTCATTGCAGCAACTATGTAATCAACAAATGGTGATTGGTCTTCCTCTCATTTCATGCAGAGATGGTGTTTGTGTCAGTTTTGATCTTGGAAAACATCATTAGGACAATTTTGACAAACGTGCCTCGGCCCCTTTGCAGCTTGTTCACAGTGACTTATGTGGTCCACTTTCGTATCCTTCTTTTTCTGGGTGCAATTATTTCTTAACTTTCATTGATGACTTTTCCAGATGCACTTGGTTTTACTTCTTAAAACTTAAGAGAGAATTTTTTGATAAGTTCTTGGCCTACAAGGCCCTTGTAGAAAAGCAATTTGGACATCAAATTCAAAGGTTAAGAACATATAATGGAGGAAAATATGTGACCAATAATTTTACAATTTACTGCACTGCACAGAGAATCCAAATGCAACACATTGTTCCATATACACCACAACAAAATAGTGTTGATGAGAGAAATAATTGCACATTAAAAGAAATGGCTAGTTGTATGATCCAATATAAGGGATTAAGTTTAAAGTATTGGGAGAAATCCATTAACTGTGAAAATTACATAGTAAATCACACTCCCACAAAGGCTCTTAAAAATATAACACTGGAAGAAGCATGGACTAAACTTAAGCCAAATGTAAGTCACTTCCGTGTATTTGGCAGTGTAGCGTGGGCTCAAATTCCTCATGAGAAAAGGAAATAATTCTAGCCTAAAAATGAGAAGTATATATTTATTGGTTATTTTGAAGATGTCAAAGGTTATAGAATTCTTCAACCACATTTTAATGAAATTATTATTAGAAGAGATGTTAAATTTGATGAAAATCTCTTGACCTGTGAGCCTAATTCACCGTTTGTGGCTTCTTCGGCCTACGAGCCATATTCGGTGTTTGTTCCTTATTATGTTCCTATTATGGTTTCTTCTTCTTCATATGATGACAATGAGGATGAAAATCCACCTCCACGTGCTCGCCTTCCTCCAGATGATTCCATTGAACCTGAACCTACACCAAAAGCATTGCTTCCTAGATGGGCCCATTCAACACAAGAAGTAATTGGTGATCTTATCTGTGATCCTTCAGATCAACGTCAGACACATTCATAGTTCCAAGGAGCCTCCTCTATTTTGGCTCAAGTTTCAGAGACTCGTGATCCAAAGACATTTTTATAAGCTTTAGGTCAACCAGATTGGGATACAACAATGAATGAAGAGTGTTGTTCTTTAACCAAAAATGATACTTAGGGTATTGTACCTATTTTAAAAGGAATAAAAAATGTCATATGCAAATGGGTCTATAGAACTAAGTATGCATCATATGGAAGTTTTGAAAGACACAAGGCTCGGTTAGTTGCCAAAGGATTTTCCCAATTTGCAAGAATTGACTATAATGAAACCTTTCCCCTATAGACAAAATGAATTCCATCCGCCTTGTTCTAGCCCTTGTAGCCTCACATAAATGGGAGTTCCATCATCTAGATGTCAAATATTCCTTCTTGCATGGGTATTTTCAAGAATAAATCTACATGGAACAACCTCTATGTTATGTCCAGAATTACTCTAGTCTTGTTTGTCACCTTAAAAAATATCTTTATGGTCTTAAGGAACCTCCTCGATATTGGTATGCTGAAATGAACAACTTTCTTCTTGACACTGAATTTTCTAGATGTCATTATGATCCTAATGTCTATACCAAGAAAGTAGGGAGCCATCTGATAATATTTTTTATTTATGTCGATAACCTTATCCTCACTGGTAGTGACCCACAACTTTTAAACCATGTGAAAACCAACCTTAAGAAGAAATTTGAAATGATAGATTAGTATTTTTTCACTATTTCCTTGGCATCCAAGTTTTGCAAACCAAGGAAGGAATTTTTCTTTTCCAGTCTAAGTATGTTTGTGAACTTCTTCGTCGCTTTCACATGGAAAATTGTAAACCAACCCCTTATCCATTCCAATATGAAGTCAAACTTGTTGCCACATGTACTTCTCCCTAAGTTGATGCCACTTTGTATCGTCAATTAGTTGGTAGCCTCTTATACTTGACTCATACTCATCCTGATCTTTCCTTTAATGTTGGTCTCGTTTCCTAGTATACACAAACACCCTATGAAATCCATTGGAAATCAGCTAAAAGAATACTTCAGTATGTCTGTGGTATAGTTCAGTTAGGAATACATTACAGTTCAGGAGGGACTCCTTTATTGGTTGGTTTCACTGATTGATATTGGGTCGATGACCCTGATGATCGAAATTCTACTACATGTTATGTTTTCAGTCACAGTTTAGGACTTGTCACTTGGGCCTATTAGAAACAACTAGCAATTTATCTTTCTTCAGTAGAAGCAGAGTACTGAGCAGTGGTTAATGCAAGTGAAGAAGCCTTGTGGATTCGACATATCCTTTCAAAGTTTGGATTCTAGTAGCAACATTTGACAACCCTCTAGTGTGACAATCAGAGTTCCACCAAGCCCCCCAAAGACTCGGTTCAATATCAGTGCAACAAACACATCAAGCTACACATGCACTTCATCATAAATCTCATTCATGATCAAGTTATTGAAGTGCTCTTCTGCCCTACAAATGATCAAGTTGTAGAAATTTTCACAAAATCTCTTACAGAAGTGAATTTTTCCAAACTTCAATCTATGTTAGAAGTCCATGAAGTTTTCATTAAGGGGGGTAAGCTCTAATGCCTCCTTCTTTATCCTATTGCATCGCTTGTGTAAATCCTTGAATCCTATCCCAAGTTATTCTTAAGGGTGGATGTTAGGATATTTAGACACTTAGAAGTTAGTTAAGATCAACTTGGTTTAATGCTTTGTTAGGTAAAAGTGTGTTTCTTAGTGTGTTTATTTAATATACATTATTATGCATTTGTAGTTACAAAATCCTATGGTCATGATATGTTCCCAACATAGAATGATCCAATGATTCATATTCTCCTCAATCATAACAATTACATTTATTTGTGGCTTAACACCTGATTGGTCCATGATCTCTATTTAAAGAGAATGGAGGGTCATTTTTTGATGATCGATTATGTTAAACTCTCTTGTAAATCTCTTTGTAAATTTTTCTTTTGCATAAATAAATTGCTCCAAGTAGCCACATTGGTTGGGGCCATGGATGTTTCTCCATAGGGGTTTTACCACATCAAAACATAGGTGTGTTGATCTTTGATCTGGTTGTGTGAATTGTTACTAAAGGTGTTCGTCCTCTTTTGGAATACATGTGTTGTCAAACATGGGAGGAAACCAAAATTTTATTCATATATTGATTTGGATAGAATGTCCTTGGCCCTTATCACTATCACCTTGGTAATTATATTGTAGATACAGTTACATAATGAAATTGGCCTGTACTCTTCAAAGGATTGTGGACTATCATATTTAAGAATTATTGTGATAATATTTGAGTTTCCAAAAATCTACCAATGGTCCTTCATTCCTCGATGATCCTTAGTGAATTTTCTCCTATGATCTCATAGAGTCTTAGAAAAAATTCAACTTGCCATTCGACCAAAACAAAGATTTTGTCCTTTTGAAAACTGTGAAGGACATCCTCCAATTCTATTTTATATACATCCTCCATCAATATTTTGTTGTCTTCTTCATAAGAAAAACTTCAAAATAAATATTTCATATGGATGATATCAAAAATATTCACCCTAATATCATCCTCATAAATTCTTTCAAAGTGATCCTTCCCAATTATGGCTAAGTCTTCAAAACTAGTGGCTTCTACACCAACCCTGTATCGCATCTTCCAAATGGAGTTCACATTCTTCCAGTGATTTGCATATTGATAAAAATGATTGGTATTTTAGTCACCACTTTAGAGAAAAATGGTCCACCTTTTAATCCTCTATGCATCTTCTTTGTCCTTTAACAATATCATCTTCCACTCTTCCAAAGAAATGACTCGCGTCTTTACCTCATCAAAAGCGAAATCTGCCAAATATTGAGAACATGTATCTTCTAATTTAGACTCTAGCTCCTTCATCTATTTATTGTCTTTCATTTTTTTTTCACGTGCAAATCGAATTGAAGTCGATTCTACCCTAGATTCATTGAAAGGGATCTAGGTTCCCTTGATCAAAGAAACAAAACCTTCTTCTAAGATCCAAGGTGCATTGTATTTGAAGGGGCTTGGAGGCTTACTCCTTATCATGGCCAGTTCCAATGGTACAGGAAATTGATATGATTCACCACTTGATCCAACCCACTATCCAACCCTAAAATAGTTCGAGAGAAGTCCTTATGAAATAATAAACTTGTCAATTTTTTGGTATCCCTGATAGAATGGGTTGGGATATTATGTCCTTATGTGCAATAAATGTTCTTGATGCTCTAATCTGGTTGACAAATTTTCACAAACAGTTTTCATACATTATACTAATAGACATTTTGTCAAACATATTGCATGTAATAAAAATACACCAGAAATAAAAGGGACAATAGGTGGTATTTTATTATGAATGAAGATATGAATACAATGATCTAAAGGTTGTTATGGCAGCTGCAATACATCAATGGAAAACACACAATATAGGCCAAAAACTTGGAATCATGTTGTGGCCCCCTAAACATATGATATCCAAACCTCCAAGTGCCACAACCTCTCCAAGAAAATCACTACAACCCAAAACTATAAAAAAAACCCAAGATGAAGCTCCAATGAAGATCTTGAATGGATCCTCCTTGTCTATCTAGGGTGGATATTGCACCACCGAAACAAGACCAACGATGGAAGGGTTTTTCTAAACCCTAAGGAAACAATGGCTCCAAGAGAACCATACAAGAGATCAATCGAATCATAATACCCCTCCTTTTATCCTTTTTCCATTCCTTCTAGAACATTCCTTTTTTTACCAAATCAAATGTAACTTCTAGAATTTCCCCTTTTTGACTAAATCAAATAGAACCCTTATTTTACCTCCAATTTTCACTTTAAGATTAAAAGTCACTTTAAACATGGTTAAAGTAACTTATTAATCTAAATTTATTTTACTTCCCTAATGTCACTTTAAAAACATAACATATCCTAACTAAGTGGCATTAAATGACCCCCCTTTTTACACTTTCTTCTCCACTGACAAGCCACAAAATTTTGTTCTACTACAAAGCAAGGGCACCCAAAAATGGGGAGACGACAAAATATTTGGCAATCCAGTAAACAAATACCCATTTATTTGGCCAAGTAGGCCTCAATTTTATAGTCTCCACATCAATGATCCCTTTATCCTCTAACTTTTGAATAAAATAATATAAAAGGGGATCAACCTATGTCGTTTGTTCCCATACTTCTTCTCTTCCCTATTATAGAAAGATTTTCCTCACCCCATGCAACTTGATCAGAAGGCCTTTTCCATTTACCTATGCAAACTTGAAGTCCCCTTTTTCAATTCCCAGAGCTAAAAAACATATTTTTCCACATATATGTGCCCTACTAGTTATAAAACATATGTATATGCAGGTTGCACCACTACAGCCCGCCTACATCGAGTTTGGTGGTCAAAATTAAAAATTGTGTTGGGTTTCCATGTCACGTCATGAGATCCATGATCCTTGACCTTCCATATACTAGAACTGTTTAGACTCGACCCTTCAGTTCCATTTGAAGGCTATAAATGGGCCATATCCAAACCATGGAAGAGGAGAGAATTCAACTTTTGAGAGAAAAGTTACTCTAGAGAAATTATTCGCTTCATATTGAGTCTACATCCCTTTGTCCTTTAAATTTTGAACACATTGTTCATCCCCCAAGCTCTTCCCTCTTTGATGGATACCCTCATTGTCTCTCTTATATGAGCTTGCCTTTGGTGGAGGATTGAAGTGTTGGAGGCCCAGCTGGAAGGGACTTAGTTTCTCAGTTCTGAGACATGCCAACACGGAAGTTTGTCGTTCATACACTTATGTTGATCATATTTTAATAGAAATACTCTTTTCTCATCCAACTAATATCTTGCAAATATTTGAATTGTTATTCCATGAGAATCTTTGTTATGAATGTTGATGGATTATGCTATTATATGTGCTAAAAATAAATATTATCACCATATGATTGTGTATCTTGGTTGTTGAGGACAAGTTGCAGGCATAAATCTCTGAGTCGAGTGTTCAACGATGGTCTTCATCGAACGTCCGGATGAGGTGGGTTGTTTATCTTTTCTTGTTAGAATTTTTGTTTATATAACATACTTGAGATTAGAGTTGATTTATGCAGTCATTCTATCTGTTGTGGTTTACCCCTTGCCATAGAGTGATTTTCCTCATAACATAATTGGTGACCATACTAGGGAGTGAATCTTCATTTTGGAGTTTGGATTATTTTTCTCCTTTGATTGCTCTTGGTTAGCTTGATTTTCCTTGTCGTATGATTGCTTGAGAGCCTATTTTCATTTTGAATCTGACTTTATTGGCCTTATCCTTAACCTGAAAGTGTTTTAATACATATACATGGTTTTTCCCTTGACAGACATGTACATACATGAGCTATCATTCTATAGGGCGTGTACATATGCGGTTTTTTCTTAATCAATCGTGTGCATCAATCTTTTTTGCTTGATTTATGAGTTTGGTGTTTGTTGGGTGAGTTTTGATAGTTGTTGAGTCTTCTTGGGTCCTTGTCATAATTGTTGAGTGCCTGCATAGTGATAGGAAACCTTTCTTTGGTTGAATTTTCGGGCGGTTTTTTTTTTCTCATCATCTTTTTCTTTGGTTGTCCTTGCATCTTGGGCTGAGTGTTTGCTTCTTGGTATTCTACTTGGTTTGTCTATTTTTTCTTACAGTGGGGTCTATATTTCAAGTTGTTGTTCAATCCTTGCATTTTCATTTCTTTATTTTGAAAATACAACAAAAAAAATACATTTTGCATTTTGGCATTTGCTCTTTTGAGTTGTTTATTATTGATCTCGATACATGTATAGAAAGATTGCATCTTACTGAAATTGCGGAGTTGAATTTAAAGTTGCATTTTGAAAAGCTTATCATCTTTTGTGAATTGAAGTTTAGGACTTATCTTTATGTTCATATTCATTTCTTTTATTTTTTGAGTCATAACATCATCAGTTTCACGACCACATATTTTGAGTAAACAAATGCATTAAAAGTAATGTTGATTAATTTAAAATTGATTAGAAACGATTTTGTTTTTCAGGGTACACAAACTAGCTTAAGATATCAAGCCTTGGAATATGACTTTATGAGTAAACTTCTCCAAGGCTATTAAAATCAACATATGTCTCTGACTAAGGGAGTGATGAAATCCATTGTATGATTGGTGACGTCAGGAGTCTCCACTCACACCAGAGTTAAGCACGAGGTCATGCGAAGTTGGTTGTAGAGATATTCCTCTAATACCTTCTTAGCGTTAGATATATTTATGGGGATCTATTCATATATGGGGGTCTTGCTGGTACCTTTACCTCTATGAGAGGAAGTGTTTTCAAGATTTCGAGCTTTGTTACCCTACCCATATAGTGGACCTGACTTACGACTGTTCTCCTACGCATTGGTTATATCGTGGTGGCTTTAGTTGCTCGACATAGGTAGACACATAGGTTACTTGCAGGGGTTATTCTGTAGGTACCCTGAGTCAGATAAGGGTCAGACATCACACAACCTTTATGGGGGATTACCTCTCAGGGGGGATCTAACCGATTGCATTGTTAATCCCATGAGGAACCTTATAACTGATTTTGATACCTTCAATCTTTTGAAGGGATTCGCAGGCCCCTCTTAGGTGATGCATACCTACTCTAGTGAGGGAGGCCCCTTTTCAACCACTATATCATGTTTGTGTGCATATTGGCCTTTTTGTTTATTTTGGTGTGCTCTTTGATTGCTAGTCAGTCTTAGGATTTGTTTTTATATCTCAAGTCCTGAGTCATCATGGAGGAAAACCAGCTTCCTCACAGGTCTCGTTGTTTGTTGAAATTACCACTGCATATTGAGTATTTTCCTTCTAAAAGGAGTAAAGTTATCAATCGTGGTACACACACCTCCACCTACAAGACTTGTGATCATACAATTATGAGTACTAAGTCGAGTCAAAAGATATTTGGATTCCTTCAACTCCCATACCTACCATAGTTAATGGGACTCCTTTGAACCCTTCAACCACTTCGGTTGTGGTGTCGTAGGTCCCCATACTTACTCCTATCTGACCTATGTCTGCTACGAACCCATAGTATTCTTGGATGGATTAATCAATCGAGTGGGCAATTTGTTTCCTATGTTCCATCCTTTAGACCTACCTCCTCCACATTGATTCTAACCAACACGTTTGGTATGATGAATCCACCTCTATCCTTCCGATTTCCACCAGGAGGGAGTCAATTTCATACTATGGGCACCCCCAGCCTGGAGCTCCTCTAGTTGAGGGCAATGTTTTTAACCCTCATTATAACATTCCTACTGGGATGGTGCCCAATGGGCCTCTTATGAATTGGTTTGGAGGAGGATTTTACAATCCCAGACAGGGCCATGGTGCATACCAAAACCCTGAATGGGCTAGGATTCCTTGCCATCAATCTTTCTCGAGAGCTTGGGGTCAGATGTTGCAACCGTGACTCCCTTTTCTAGACATGTTTAATTTTCCAGACTTGTCAAGATTAATGAATGACCCAGTGCGTCATGACCCGACATGCCCCCCTGTCCCCACAAAGCTTTTTTCAGATATTCCAAAATTCAAGGGAAATATTGGTGAGGATCCTCGTGATCACATCACTACTTTTTATCTTTGGTGCTCTTCCAATTCCCTTAATGATGATTCTATTCATTTGAGATTATTTCAACGCACCCTTATGTGGTTTGCAGCGAAATGGTACATAGAGCTATTGGGGGGAACATACCAAAATTTTAATCAGATGGTTTTAGTCTTTTTCAACCACTTCCAATTGTCGGTTTGTTATGATTTCGACATAGAAATTATGTTGGCCCTCCGCCAGGACAAATCCACCCATATCCTGGATCACATCCAAGAGTGGCTGCATAGACATAAGAGGTTGATCAAAGCTTACATTCCTCCATAGTTTCAGTTGGAATGGTTCCATAAATCCCTATTGCCTTATATTTCGAAGGATTTTTCCACATCCAGGGTAACATCTGAAGAGGAAGTTATTTTTAAATACCAACAATTGGATCTCATATATGCACAACCTGGGATGTTATATGAAATTCTTCCTGACGCACTAAGGTCAAACTATGACCCTAGACAAAATCTCGGGCCTCATGCTGATAGCATTATAGGCTCTGCAAATACTAGTTCCGCAGACTTGGTTATGCACCTGTTGAAGGAGTTGTCTCTAAGACAGTTCATAGTAGGACAAGATTCGCCTGTGTCCTCCACTCCCACTTAATTGGTGGATGTGCATTCTCTATAGTCGTCGTCTAACCCAAATGGTAACTAGAAACTAGGAGGGAATAAGAGGAAATGACATGGTAACAATCGTAAGGGTGGCAGGAATAATAATAATAATAATAAACCCAAGGACAACGTTAATAATGATATAACAAATAACGATGTTGGTGAGGGAAAGAAAGAAAATTGGAAGGTGAAGTTTCCTTGCAAGATTTGTACATATGATCACCTTACCCACTTGCGCCCCAAACTTGAGGAAGCTACGAGGATCTTGTCTCAACTACCTGTTGTGATGACTAATCCTTTTCTGCATAATTAGCACATGGCCTCAAGCTCCTCTAATGCTAGAAATGCACCGAATGGGAATCAAAACCCATCGACGCATGAAGGTGACTATCTATGTGTAAATATGGAAAAGTATTAGATTAATGTAGCCACTCGGTCTCGCGATTACAGTTTTTCATAGGCTATTCCAGGTCTAGAGTCTCCCCCTCCTCCAGAAACACCTTTGCAAATAGAAAATCCAGAGCCCCCGCCTTGTATTTTGAAAGGAGTACTAAAACACTCTACCCACAACCCTAATGCTAGAGCTGCCCAAAATTATTTGATTGTCGAAGATCTGGGTCAAAACCCTTGTGCAATGTCAGCTTTGGAGGTGCTCCAGACGTGTCCTTCATAAAGGAATGCCTTGTTATCTGTGCTAGGAGCTCTAAACCTGTGTGGCTCTAAGGTTATCAAGTTTGATGTCACGGATGTGAAGCCTCGCTTTCCTTACCATGTGGCCTTTCAAATCCACGTGGATTACTCAAATTATACCATCAAACTTATTGTTATTGATGAAGGCGTTGCAATGTGCATGATGTCCCTGACCTGTTGGAAATCCATTGGTTCTTCAACCCTCTCTCAATCTCTGAATATGTTGACCACATTTGATGGGTGTTCTTTCTGTCCCCACGACATTCTTCCTACCTTTTCAGTCTAGTTAGGTGGAAAGACAGTGGAGGTGGATGTCAAGGTGGTTGATGTGCCCCTTGACTATAAATTATACTAGGGTGTAATTGGACTTATGCTATGACTACAGTCGTATTGTTTGTTTTGCGTACTTTATGTTTTTCTCACGAAGGGAAAATCGTGGCGATCGATCAATTTTCCTTTGCGCATGCTAGCCCCAATGCATCAGTTGGACCTTCGATCCCCATGATCGACAATTCTCAGTCAGGAACTAAGGATATTTGTGTCGAAATTTATTCCTCCCTAATGGGTACCTTTGATTTCATAGCACCAATTCATCACATCTACGCCATGTCTAGTAGGTCTTCTTCATCAACGAGGTTTGTTCCTTTATGAAGTTTGTATCTTAAATATCCTTGGACCATACCTTCCTTAAATATCTTAAATATCCTTGGATCATTGAGAAATACACAATCACAAGAGACACACCATTTATCCTGGGAAACCCTCATGGGGGAGAAAACCCAGCAAAAACTTCCTTAATATAGATAGCCAATACAATGCCAAGAGATAACTAAAACAAATATAGAAATTCCTCTCCAAGAAGTGTGCCTCTCGCTCTCTCTTCTTCTTCTCCAACTGCAGCTCCAAACCTGTGCTCTGATGAACAACTGAGTGTGTTTCCAAATGAGGCGCTAGCCTCTCTTATTTATACAATCTGGCAGGCGCTGGAGTGAGGTGTCTTTTCACTAGCAGGGTTGACTTCTCAATCTGGGTGGTTATAACCACTTTAATATATTATGGGGCCGACTTTTCATTTTTCCCATTACATTTAGGGTTTGACCAATCCGCAAAAGGGGATTTAGTCAATTACAATACCTGACATGATCAATCCGCAAAAGGGGATTGATCTAATGAATAATACATCAATAATAATTAGAATACTCTTTGTAGTTACATTATTTCAACACTCCCCCTTAACAAGAAGGGTATTCTACAATAGCATCAAGCGAGAAAGAGGGCAACATCATCAACAATGTCTTGGAACACTAACTGGCATATCTATAAATCATCAGAAGTTTTTCTCATCATCAATATCATCATTCACAACAGAGAGATGGTATGGAATCATCATCCTCATCAACATGAGGCTAAGGTAATATCATCATCATCTTCAGCATGAGGCTAAAGTAACATCATCATCTTCGGCATGAAAGATGAAATGACATCATCGTCATCATAATCATCTTCAACAAGGAGATGAAGTGGAATCATCATCATCATCTTCATCAAGAAGCTGAAGTGGCATCATCATCATCATCTTCAGCAAGAAGCTGAAGTGGTATCATCATCATCATCTTCAACAAGAATCTGAAGTGGCGTCATCATCATCATAATCATCTTCAGCAAGGAGCTAAAGTGGCATCATCATCATCATCATCTTCAGCAAGAAGCTGAAGTGGCATTATCATCATCAACTTTAGCAAGAAGTTGAAGTGGCATCGTCATCATCAACTTCAGCAAGAAGTTGAAGTGGCATCGTCATCATCAACTTCAGCAAGAAGCTGAAGTGGCATCGTCATCATAAACTGCATCAACATGGATTAATATAACACTAATACATCATCATCATCAATAACAGTACAAGGCTGATACAACATCAAAAGTAGCAATATCACAGCACAAAGGTTGGAGCATCATCAACAACAACAACATCAGATCACGAAGGCTAGAGCATCATCAACATCAGCACTAGGCTGAGAGTCTTCAGCACGAGGCTGGCATCACATCACGAAGTTGGCAACACATCATCACAGCACGAGGCTGGAACATCATCATAGCACGAGGTTGGCATGTCATCAGCACGAGGCTGGCATCACAACACTTAAGTTGGCACATTATCACAACACAAGGTTGGCACATCATCATAGCACAAGGCTGGCACATCATCAGCACAAGGTTGGCATCACAACAATTAAGCTGGCACATCATCACAACAATTAAGCTGGAATATCAACACAACAATTAAGACGGCATTAGCATTTAAGATGGAATATCAACACAACAATTAAGCTGGCATCACAACACAACAATTAAGCTGGAATCATAACACAACAATTAAGCTGGAATCACAACACAACAATTAAGATGGCATTAACAATTAAGCTGGAATCTCAACACAACAATTAAGTTGGCATCAACAATTAAGTTGGAATCTCAACACAAAAATTAAGCTAGAAGCACAACACTCGGATGGCATATCAACGTAGCAATTAAGATGGAAGCACAACACTTGGCTGGCATATCAACGTAGCAATTAAGATGGAAGCACAACACTCGGTTGGCATCTCAACACAACAATTAAGATGGAAGCACAACACTCGGTTGGCATCTCAACACAACAATTAAGCTGGAAGCACAACACTCAGTTGGCATCTCAACACAACAATTAAGCTAGAAACACAACACTAGGCTGGCATCTCAACACAACAATTAAGATAGAAGCACAACACTAGGCTAGCATCTCAACACAACAATTAAGTTGGAAGCACAGCACTAAGCTGGCATCTCAACACAACAACTGGAAGCACAACACTAGGCAGACATCTCAACACAACACTACTCCCCCTATCGAGGGAGGTCCTTTCAGACTATACCGAGCTTATCTCAAAAGTGCTCAAACTTACACAAGATAGAGGCTTGGTCAACACATCGACAACCTATTCATTCGTGCTAACATATTGGATCTTTATGGCTCCTCTCTGCACCATGTCATGGATATAATGATATCGGATCTCTATGTGTTTTGACTTGTCATGCAACACAGGGTTCTCTGTTATCTTTATACATCTATGTTTATCATAGAGGATCGCGGTTGCTTCCATCTTTAGGTCGAATAGACTAGTCAACAACTTACGAAGCCATATGGCTTCACAACTGGAAGAACACGCAACAATGTATTATGATTTCGTTGTACTGAGAGCAATGCTTGATTGTTTCTTACTCTGCCATGAGATCATGGCTGATTCCAAACTGAAACAACATCTTGAAGTGCTCTTCTTGTCAGAGACACTTCCAGCCCAATCTGAATCAGTGTACCCACTCAGTGTGAAGTCATGATCTCCATCATTAAATAAGACCACAATCTTACGTACCCTTAAGGTACCTCATCACATGTTTTTCAACAACTAGGTGAACATGTCTGGGTTCTACCAAAAACTGACTCAAAGTGTTCAAGACAAATCAAATTTGTGGTCTGGTGTTCGTCAGACACATCAACAATAAAATGATATGTCTATACTGCGTGGCATGAATCAATTATGACGAAGTTTCGACCATAAGATTCAACTTCGTTTCCATGGGTGTATTCATGGAATTGCACTCCAACAAATCAAATCTCTTTAGGATTTCAATTGCATACTTCCCTTGGTTAAGGAAGATCTTCTCTGTGCTCTGCCAAACTTCAAGACCTAAGAGATAATGCATTTAGGTCTTCCATCAAACTCTGTGGAGATATTCTTCTGCAATCTGTGATGAGATTTTCTTCATCTTTGTCAAGGATACATCATCTACATATAGTAGTAACATCATTGGCTCATCATTCATAACCTTGAGATAAGGGTTAGAATCAACTTTACTCTTGGTAAAGCCAAAGCTTGTCAAGAAACTGTCAAATCATCAATACCAAACTCTAGGAGCTTGCTTCAACACGTACAGAGTTCCCTTCAACTGGAATACATGAGTCTTTATATCTTCAATCTTCAAATCAAAGTTTCTCATTACATTGTACCAATCTGGTACATTTGCTCAGCTGCAACTCAATATGCACAATCATGTGATAGCTCTGTGTGCTCTCTGCAAAGCTCTATCTGTCTCACTGATTGAGAGTATGTCCTCTCCTCTTTCTGCAACTGTTCCGTCTAGAATATGGGACTCTACACCTGCACCTACTCTACAACTGAGAATGATTGCTTCATCCTCACTGTGGCTGCTAAAATATGAGAGTAACTCCTCTTCTTCTATAACCACAACAACTTCATCTAAAACTGAGGGTGGCTCAATAACTGATACCGAATTTAACTCTTCTTCTTTCATGGAGGTAATGATATCTTTCATCATAGTCATGTCTCCATGACTCAACTAATGTAATGCACCAACTGCAACTCAATTTTAAATATGGGGATTGCTCCCCCTGCATCTCATATTATATATGAATCATGGTTGTTCTAGTTGTCTTCATAAATGTTGGAACTATTTCTTCAGTTATTGGAGTAAGTGTCTCATCGTAGTCTTCTCCCTCTTGTTGGGAGAATCCTCTGGACACACATCAAGATTTGTACATTTGTAACATGCTTGATCTGTATATATTAATCTTGGAAGTCAATACTGACTTCTCTTCTAGTCTCATGGAAGACTCCATATCCTAGTCTTTCTGACTGGATTTTTTTTTTTTTCTATTACTGAAACAAGGGAATCTTCCCAAGAGATTTCATATCTCCTAGAACTTTTTGAAGCTATGATCTAGTCTTCTCACGACATCTGTCTCCCAGTCCTGTAAGTTGTCTCTTCATCTGATCCTTTCTGAGATCATTCTTACTCTCGATTTTTTTGAGTCTACAAGGACTTCATTATCTCTTACAGGGTATACTTGGTGTTGAATACCAAGTCTATATGTGAAAGACAAAGTCAGGCTTCAAACGAGTTCTGCTTCCCCTTCTAATGTTCGGTCATCTTTAGAGCCTTCTGCTCCTTTCAATCAATCTTCATATGAGATACTTTGAATCTCAAGAGATAGCTTCTTCTTCATCTTCTTTGGTACATAGGTGTATATGGTCATGTACATAGTCTGCTTCATGTCTCATATAATATGTTTCCTTCAACAACCTTCACTATAGCTTCCTCAGAGTTATCACATGTGACCTCTGATACCATTTGCAGGTAGTGGCACCATCTAGAAGCAGCGAAAATGATCACCAACTCTTAAAAACTTCAAGGGTGATTGCAACTGGTACTACGGTTGATATTCAACTAGTACTGCAACTGCAATTGATACTGCAACTGGTTGTGAGACTGCAACTGCAACTTAGGGTTTTATGAGGAAACCCTAATTTTTCAAACTTCAAATTGTGAAATTTTGATCCAGGGGATAGATACGCTGAGCTGAGGCGAGTAAGATGGTGCAGTAAGATTTATGAAAATCCAACTTTTACCCCCTCAAACTTGACCAACAGATTTATGCACTGGTGCTTCTGGTTTTTTAGTACTTCTGGTTTTCTGGTACTTATGGTACTTTTGGTTTTCTAGTACCGGTGAAAACTAAGGTTTCACTTTCTAAGAGATCTACCCACTGAAAAGGTGCGTTGAAGGTGCCAAAGAACTCCTTGGGTTAGGGCACACTTTTATAGATGATTTTGAGGCTGAAACTCTTCTTCAATAAAAAAAACCCTAATTTGCATGTACGACAACAATGACATTTTTCTTCTTCTTCTGAAAGATGCTCTCTTCAGCTTAGCTCTGATACCATGTTAAGGTTTAAGCTATTATTAGGTTTCATTTCATTTCATTAGATAACAATAGCACATATAGGATCACTGAGAAATACACAATCACAAGAGACACATCATTTATCGTGGGAAAACCTCATGAGGGAGAAAACCCAGTAAAAACTTCCTTAATATAGATAGCCAATACAATGCCAAGAGATAACTCAGACAAATACAGAAAGTGTCCAAATGAGGCACTAGCCTCTCTTATTTATACAATCTGGAAGGCGCTAGAGTGAGGTATCTTTTCACTGGCAGGGATGACTTCTCAATCTGGGTGGTTATAACCACTTTAATATATTTTGGGGCCGACTTTTCATTTAGCCCATTACAATTAGGGTTTGACCAATCCRCAAAAGGGGATTTGGTCAATTACAATACTTGACATGATCAATCCGCAAAAGGGGATTGATCTAATGAATAATACATCAATAATAATTAGAATACTCTTTGCAGTTACATTATTTCAACAGTTTAGTCACATATTGGARTGGAAATTCCACTATCGGAGGTAGAGATAGTGTATCAAGTTGTTCTCGACTCTACTGTTCACCCAGTTCATGTCTCCTTGCAGACGGACGAGGAGGATCCCATTCTTCGGCCCATATGGGCCACATCATCGTCTTGTTCACATGATTCCTCGATGATACTTTAACTTTGGATGAAGCCATCTCAGAGGCCATCAATGGTTCTGATAGGCCATGGTATGATATGCATCATCTCTCTTACTTCCTCACAAAACTTTTTAGAATCGAACAAGACAATTTTAGATCTACCTTGACTGAGATGGTCGGTCACACTGTGGTTCAAATATATAAACATGGAATTTATGCCAAAGGAAACATGGCGAGTATTTCTCCTACTGTCACAATTGACATTTCTCAAACTCTTGGAAAAGTTGAAAAGGTATATATCAGTGTGGATTGTTCACTTGAAGAAATTCATATCTACACCGATCTCTTCAAAGAATTATGTGATGTATTTGCTTGGTCATATGAAGAGATTCCAGGAATCAATCCTCACATTGTCGAACATGAAATCAATACCTATATGGGTGCTAAACCTATTCGACAATGACTTAGAGTTGTTAATCCTAGGAAGGCCCCTGTTATTACGGAAGAAGTAGAGAAACTACTTAATGCTAGTTTCATCTACCCAGTTCCCTTGACTGAATGGTTATCAACCTCATTCCCATGAATAAGAAGAAAGGAAAATCCATGTTTGCATGGATTTTTGAGACCTGAATAAGGCTTGTCCTAAAGACAACTTCCTGACACCTTTCATTGAATAGATTCTCGATGAGTGTGCGGGAAGCGAGAATTTTTCTTTTATGGATGGATTTTTAGGTTACAATCAAATTCAGATTAAACCCGAGGATCAACATAAGACAACATTTATTTGTCCTTGGGGTAATTTTTCATACTGGAAAATGTCTTTCATCCTTAAAAACGTCGAAGCAACCTTCCAATGAGCCATGACTTTTTCTTTTCATGATCTCAAGCACATTGTTGAACCTATCACGATGATCTTGTTGCTCAGTCTCGCAAGAGAGTAGATCATTCTACTCACCTTTGACTTGTATTTGAGAGATGTCATTATTATTGCATCCATTTAAACATTCACAAGTGCATCTTTTTCATTAATTATGGAGGCCTTTTAGGATTCTTAGTCTCTGAGCATGGGATATTGGTGGATCCTATGAAGGTTGATGCAATACTTCGATTGCCTCCCCTGTGAAACATTCGCTAGCTTCAAGGTTTACATGGGAAAGATAACTTCTCACATCGGTTTATAGTAAACTATGCCAATATAACTAAGGGTTTCATGTGTCTCTTGAAGAAGGACACTCTGTTTATATAGGATGAGCGAGCTTAGGAATCCTCCGATGCTCTTAAGAAAGCCTTGGTATCGACGCCTCTACAGAAGCCTCTAGACTACATTAGAGATTAATTTTTTTATATCACCGCATCTGAAGGGGCGGTTGGTATGGTTCTGGTTCAGGAAGAGGATGAGCTCCATGAGCACATTTTCTACTACCTTAGTCGAAACTTAGTCGACCCTGAACTTAAATAATCTCATGTTGAGAAGCTAGCCTTGGCTGTCGTACACATAATTCAAAGATTACGACACTATATATTGCTTTGAAAAACTATCGTAGTTGTTGATGTCAACCCATTTCAATACGTCCTTACTAGGCATATCATAGGGGGAAAATACAATAAATGGATTGTCATTTTGCAAGAGTTTGACCTCGATTTTGCTTCGGATAAATCTAAGAAATTTCTAGTTTTTGTTGAGTTAATATCGAACTTCCCTCGACTAGATGAGGACAACATTCATGTTGATTCATTCGCAGATGAACACATTTTCCTTCTCTCGTCATCGGACCCCTGGTATGGAGACATTTTGATCTATCTTCAAACCTTTAATTTCTCTCAGCATTTGTCGAGAGACGATCGACGACGCATACGACATCAAGCTAAAAACTACCTAGTCATCGACGACACTTTGTATCATCGAGGTGTAGATAATATATTGTTTCGTTTCTTGACTCAAAAAGAGGTTGAGTCAGTTCTTAATGACTGTCACAGTGGGGCTTATGGAGGTCATCTATCTGGGCTTGCAACAACCTAAAAAATATTGCGAGATGGTTATTTTTTTCTGACAATTTTTAAACATTGCATGGAAGCGATCAAGAAGTGTCATCCTTGCTAGGTATTCGCTCAGAATATGAACTCTCATCTAGCCCCTCTTCACCCGATCATCACCATCAATCCCTTCACCAAGTGGGGGGTGGATTTTGTAGACTACAACCTAGCTTTAGTTTGGGGGCATCAACATATTATCGTAGTTGTAGACTAATTTACTAAATGGGCAGAGGCCATGCCTACTATTAAATCTGATGGTAAGACTGCAGTATTTTTTGTGTTCAATAAAATTATAGCCCGGTTTGGAATCCCAAGGGAGATTGTCACTAATGATGGAAATCACTTTCAGAACGAAATGATGAAAGATTTAGCATCAAAACTAGGGTTTAAACATGGTCATTCTTCCCCTTACTATCCCCAGGAAAATGCACAAGTAGAGGCTGTAAACAAATCTCTCAAGACCATTTTGTAAAAAACTGTCATCCAGAGAAAATCCGAATGGCATTTAATTATTTACCCTATGCTTTGGGCATACCGAACCTCGGTTAAGACTTCCACGGGTTTTTCTCCTTTGCAGTTAGTACACAGTGTGGATTTGATCCTTCCTATTGAGTGTGAAATCACTTCCCTTAGACTTGCAGTTAAGCTCCTACCTGACACTTCTGATCTTGAAGAACACATCGTACACCTAGAGCACCTATACGAGCAACGTCGAAATGCCTCTACGACTATCGAAGCGAATAAAAGACATGTCAAGGTTCAGTATGATAGGTCTATCTATCCTTGGAAGTACGTTGAGGGTGACTCAGTCCTCTTGTATGACCAAGTGAAAGAACTGTTGGGGGCAGGAAAGTTCAACCCCATGTGGCACAGTCCTTATATTGTGTGACATGTTTCAGAAAAAGGAGCCTACGAATTAGAATATTATGAAGGGAATATGATGGTTGAGCCCAGAAATGGGCTCTACTTGAAAATATATTACGCTTGAGCCCCCAATATTGGGCATAACGCTTTGTATAATAGTCTATCTTAGTGTATATATATATTCCTTTGTATCATCGGCTTACTTATCGAGTTTTTGCTTGGTTGGAAGATGTCAACGGAGTCTTCAGTTTACTTAGGATTCACAGATGGTGCCATTCGTCATACACAGAACTTGGCTTTCACCGCTTGGGTCGATTACTCACCTAAGGGTCATCTGGTGTCTTCAGGTGGCATTTGTCTAGGGCCATCAACGAATAATGTGGTTGAATATAACGTCGTTATAGAGCTTTTACGTGACGCCAGTTCACATGATGTTCGGTCTTTAGAAGTTCGCCTGGACTCCCAGTTAGTAGTATGTCAGTTGAATGACAGTTACCATGTGTGAGACCCTACTTTAATCTAATGATTCCTACAGGTACGACTTTTGGAACGACATTTTGATTTTATTACTTATAATGACATACCTAGAAGTTCTAATTATGTATCTGATGCATATGATAATTATGTTTTATATTGGCATTTATCACATAACTAAAGTAAAGAAAACACAGTCATCAATGTACACATTGTAACATATATAAGTAAAGCCAAAGACCAATGTTTTTAATATTTCATCTCTCTAAAAATATGGTGTCATAGTACAAAATGGGGCTAACACCCTAAAAATACATATATGGTCGATTGATACAATAACCACGATATCTTCGCCTATGGTACCAGATGCGTATCATGATAGCATACTAAAGTGTTTGCGAGATGTTGGAAGAGTCACACACATGCACAGGGTACACCCACCACCTACTGCTGCATAGCCTCTGGCAAATCTTCTACCTGAACCATAGGAATCATGTGCGTCAAATGAAAAAGGTTCCCCTGCACATTTTGAAGCACTCTATCTACATCTCCTCCCACTGGCTCATCTCCCTGGTTTCTCTGGCGATGTCGTGGGAATCCTTTTGGTCATCATGGACCCACATCTATGCAACAAAGTAATTGTCAATACTTGATACCATCCAAAAATATTTGCATTTTTTATTATCTTTGAAAAACACAAAAAAAATGAAATATGTAAAAAATGTTTTCATACCTATATCTTCGTAGGAGGAATCTGGTGGAAATGGCATATATAGATCTCCTCTATAGTCAATCCCAGCATACGAGTAGTCGTCTATGTATATCACCTGTCGACACCACCATAAGAAGAACTCATCGTTATAGGGGGTTGGTACCCTACCACCTCCTAGCCACCTCATCACCTCAGTCCACCATGACATGGCTGGATCACAATGTCCACGTGGAATGATCTCCACTCTAGGGCTCAAAACTGGAAGTCAATCAAAGAAAAAACTACATAAGATAGATGCAAACCCGAAGTTTATTTTCCTCCCCTATTTTCAATTTGTCAGCTAGCCAATAGTGAGGTACACCATGTTGGTTGTGGAGCTTGATTATCTTCATGATTCAAAGGTATTTTTTTCAGCCATGTTTATACCCCATGAAGACTTTACACCCTAGAAGAATGTACACTCATCCACGTGGGGGAGTGCAGGGGGGGTTACCCCCCCTGCGGAGTCCTGGGGGATATTCCCCCCAGCTGGGGGGTTCGGGGGCAAGTGGACCCCCGAAGGAAAAATTTTCTTGTAAATGTATATTGAAATTTCATTGTAAATCTGGATCGTTCATTATAAGGTCATAGATCTGACAGTAGAAGTTATGTTAGGGTTTTTTTCCCTAGAAGGCAACCCTCTTTTATGAGGGAAATGTATTGCGGCTATGCATCATTACAAATATTGTATTATGAGATAGGAGACTGTGAGAGAAAGAGGAGGAAGTTACAACAGGTTTGTTGTAGGTTGTATCCCTTCATTTGTTGGATAATAATAAAGGAAGGACCTGGAAATTTCTCTGGTTCATGTAGCCCACACTGGGTGAACCACGTATATATGTGTCTCTATTGTATTGTGTATATTATGTGTTTGATTTCCACATTTGTTTTATTTTATTGCTTTGTGATCCTGTTTTTCTAACACACCAGTCATAAATTTTATGTTGCAAGCACTCCACTATGTAGAACATGAGTGTCCTTGATGCCTGGTGCAACAAGGATGACCCTGTGATCCTTGTAAGTACAAGGACGATGATATTCAAGCTAAGGTTCTTGATCGCCCTGATGGGGAGTTGACTCCCTACTTTCTTTGTGCCTGTAACATAGTGGGTGGCAATGTAGTCCTCTCTGTTCATTCCACCCTCAGCTCCTCTGGATTTGAGATTCACCACCTCCCCCCGACGAGATAAAAATGTGATGAAATAAATGTCCTCTACTTCAATCCTCAATGGTTTCCCATCGATATTGAAGGCCTATGTATCTGGATCCCAGAATTTTACTAGAATTTGAAGCAACCTCACTTGAGCCCTCATTCCTTTGAGAGCCCAAAACTTGTAAATACCACATCTTTTTAGGGCAAGTTGGGTCACTGCATCTCTTTCCACTACTGGATCAACTTCCTCATGCTCTCTCTCTCTCTCCATTCAAGTACCATCCTGCAAAAGGAAAGCCCTTTTTTGAGTCAAACTCTTTAAAAAACTTCTTTGCGGACTTGTACACGGTCTGTAATGTTAACAGTCACGTGTAGGGCCACATATATGCGGGAATATTCGATTTTCCTGTGTACATGTCTCCACATACACAACCCGATGAACCACAACTCGCATACACCCTATTTCATAATTTGTGCCCTTTAATACTCAAAAATAGGGCCTAATTTAAAATTGTAAACCACTAGAAATGACGAAGAGGGAAAGAGTACTTACATGGTACAGACGGTTTTCAATTCCATCACTCCTAGCTCCTGCAATCAACACTTGAAGATCGTGGGAAAATTGGTCCAAAATGCACTATTTGGGTAAAAATGTGAAATGGTATGGTAAAATTGGTTATTTTTACTATTAATAGGAAATTTTTACTCACTTTACATAGGTTTTGCTAATATTTTGACCTAGTGGACTAATATTACAATAGAAGGAGTTGGTTTTGGTGGTTTTATCCAGGGATTTTTGCGGTTTCTAGCATCATTCCACTCATTCGTGACTCTCATCGGTATTTTCTTTCGACCAACATATAGGATAGGTCGTCACTTCATCTTGCATTTTTGCATTATCCTATAACTATGATCTATATGCCTTAGGTACGAACCCATTTATTAGCGACAAGGAACCTCCTTACTGCTATTAGAAGTGTCGTTATTAAATGGTAGAGGCTTACCAAACATGGGTTCCCTAGTTAGAATATTTGTGCCATCTGGTGCCCATGCATAGATTATTCCATAAATATCGAGAGTCCCTTATAGTTCCAATATGACTTTGTGTTTGAGCCTCATATTCTTACTCATAAGAATGATGACCTATACCTATGGGACTCTCACCGAGTCTTGTTTAAGCTCTTTTCCAACTCTCTAAAAAAGTGAAAATATTGTCGAGTGAACTTGTCTCTTTCACACTTGTTAATTGTCTTTGAAAGGACGTCTATTTGGTGTAACCCTTTTTCAGACCAAGTAGACTAATTTTGAAAAAGGAATACTCTAGTGACTAGTGGCTAGAAGAGTTCTCATGGGTATTGTTTTATACTTTTTTTGGGCCTAGGGGAATAATTTACAAAAAAGTACATTCTTTGGAGTTAAGTTGTAATTGCATCTCATTCTCTTGCTTGCAGTATTGAGCCTATTGTCGATTCTTGCTCTCGTGTTATAAGCCTATTACCTCAGCAATTTGCATCACCAACCAAGAAGAGCCTTGTTTATATCCTTTGCAGCTTGACACCTTATACCCTAAGAGGAAACATTCCACCAAGTGTCCATGTCCTGCATGCACCTCCTTGCATTGAGCATAGGTATGTTCCAATATTGGAACTAGTTGCTTACTCTTGACACTCATTTCCTCATCTATATCATAGCATTCAGTTATCTATGAAAAAACAAAAAAATACGGGAGGGAAAGGAGTATTATCTCATATTGGCATTAGTCATGTCACCTTTGAATAGAGAAAAAACTTTTGAGTCCACTTGTCTTCCAAAGTTTGGGTTTAGCATGACCTTAGGAAGTTGATCTCATTACTTATAGTTTACTCCTCCAACTGGTTACTCTTCCAATCCCTATGGATATTTTGATTGATGTCTCATGCATCATAAAGCTTCATCATTGAGTCTATGCTACCAGAGTCCTCCATATGTCTCATGCTCTTGTTCAAAGGAAGTATATAAGCCTATGTCAGACATTTCTCAAAAATATTGACTTTGCATGTCGTTCATACCCTCAGTGTGTCTCAGAGTTACATGAAGTTGTAGTCCTAACGTGCACCCTGGTCCTACTTTCATTATGGGTAGGTAACCTTGAACCCAGCAGTTGACATACCCTCCTTGGTCATTGACTGCGGGTTTTCCCTTGCGTTTGACGGCAAGAAATATATTCACACATTGGGATTCATGCAATGTCTTGGATTTCATTATCCTTATTAGTGGTTTCCTCGCCTTTGTTGGTATTTTTTTGTATTGGCTGTTATTTAGAGGGTCTTTTCCATGCACTAATTGTATCTAGTGCATGCGAAAGACACACAGGGTCGTTGGTTCATGAACATGTTCGAGTTCGAGTTCCTCCAAATCATCAAGCTATTGCTTTTTACCTCATTCTGATTGATGAGAGATGCCTTAATTCTCTCCTTTAAACAGGTCTCCTTCCATCAACTTCATCTCATCTATTATAGAAACGAGGCCTAGAATCGTATGAGTACCTATAATCTTACAGTCATTAGTGGAAGGTTCTCTCACCATCGACAGTTGGGAATACATCAATGTCTCCTAATCAATGGATTCGTCAAGTGTTCGACCTCAATACTTTTATTCACACTTGTAAGAATGTACTTGGTGCCTTGATACATAC
Source organism: Picea engelmannii (assembly GCA_009831015.1). Lineage (NCBI taxonomy): Eukaryota > Viridiplantae > Streptophyta > Pinopsida > Pinales > Pinaceae > Picea > Picea engelmannii. Next base: position 253,680 of record ML780161.1, on the reverse strand, counting down.
TTTCATTATCGATAGGTTGTCTTGTGTTTGTTAATGATATACATTAATGATCGGTAATCAAACGAAGTCCCATTGTGTTCAACCTCAACTCCTCTATTCACATGATGTAGACTTGCACCTTTGGCGGATCGTGTAGAATACTTGAAGACATCAGTTTATAGTAGCAACTTTCCTGAGTCGTTGTTATCATTCATTGGACTAGTACCTATATAAATTCAAGGATCATGGGAGATCATATTGCACTCAATTGTATAAATATATCTTCAGTTTGATTTTGAGACTGGTTTTCAATGGGCCTTGTTCGTGACTATGACAGCCTTTGGCATGTATCTACTTTGTATTTCCTATCCATGGTCATGAACAGTTGTTTGGTATATTTCCACATGGATCTGTAGTGTAATTCAAATTGGCAGCCATGTGTAAAAACTCATTATGGATTGTGATATTATCATGAGCAACTAATTCATCCAGCTAGGTCTCCATTACTCCACTTCTAGGAATTATAATGTATTTCGGTCATCACAGATAATCCTCTGACCTCACACATTAGGGGGCATTTGTTATAGCAAGATTTTCCTCACCCCATGCAACTTGATTAAAAGGCCTTTTCAATTTCCCTATGCAGACTTGAAGTCCCCTTTTTCACTTCCCAAAGCTAAAATTCATATTTTTCCACATATACGCACCCTATCAGTTATACAACATGCATATACATAGGTTGCACCACTACAGCTCGCGTACATCGATTTTGGTGCTCAAAATTAAAAATTATGTCGGGTTTCCATGTCGTGTCATGAGATCCATGATCCTTGACCTTCCATATACTAGAAATGTTCTGACTGGGCCCTTCAGTTCCATTTGAAGGCTACAAATGGGCCATATCCAAACCGTGTAAGAGGAGATAATTCATCTTTTGAGAGGAAAGTTACTCTGGAGAAATTATTCACTTCATATTGAGTCTACATCCCTTTGTCCTTTAAAGTCTGAACACATTGTTCAGCCCCCAAGCTCTCCCCTCTTTGATGGAGAACCTCATTATCTCTCTTATATGAGCTTGCCTTTGGTGGAGGATTGAAGTGGTGGAGGCCCAACTGAAAGGGAATTAGTTTCTCGGTTCTGAGATGTGTTGACATAGAATTTTTTCATTCATACACTTATGTCAATCATATTTTAATAGAAATACTCTTTTCTCGTCCAATTAATATCTTGCAAATATTTGAATTGTTATTCCATGGGCATATCTGTTATGAATGTTGATGGATTATTCTATTATATGTGATAAAAATATATATTATCACCATATGCTTGCATACATTGGTTGTTAAGGACAAGTTGCAGGTATAAAGCTTTGAGTCGAGTGCTCAATGGTGGTCTTCAGTGAACGTTCAGACGAGGTAGGCTCTTTATCTTGTCTTGTTAGCATTTCTGTTTATATATCATACTTGAGATTAGAGTTGATTTATGTAGTCATTATGTCTGTTGTGGTTTACCCCTTGCCATAGAGTGATTTTCCTCATAGCATCCCCATAGATAAATTCAAGTCGCAACCTATTTTTACTTGTATATATGGAATCTTTACCCAACATTATGTTGGAAGGCAGCCATAGGTTCTCTAGAAAGAACTGAAATACTTGGATGAAATGTATGTTGGCAATTATTTAGTACATGTGCTTGGTTTTTATTGTCCTAGATAAATATACTTGGTGAACAGTTGTGGGTTGAGACCAAGACAAGTTTGATGAGAAAAAAAAAATCAATTAGTAAGGCTACTTAAGTTTTATGYGATAGATGAAATGCTTGCTAAGGTCTGGACAGGGAAGAATTTAGTAGAGATTTGGAAGCATTTGAAATGTTTGCAAGAGAAATTGAACAAGAGAAGAGCATTCTTTCTATATAATATGTTGTTTTCGATCATAATGGATGAGAKTTCATCCTTACAGTAGCATTTACTCAATATCAAGGATATCAAAGAACATTGTTTTGCCATTTATTGAAAGATGGAAGAGGAGGACATGGTGGTAATCATGTTGAGAATATTACCATGTGCTTACGAGAAATTTATTGAGGCATTCAACATAACTACTATTAACGTTGAACTAAAGTTTGATGAGCTATGAAATAAGCTATTACAACAATACAGATAGAATAAGTAGTTCATTAGAAGAAGTGAGACAAAGGTCTTAGAGGCATGTGCATCCAATGTTAAGGGAAAAGGAAAATGGAAAATTATGCAGTAGTGGAGATGCAATTGAGAGCTTGAATTCCACCACTTATCACTACTATGAAAAGTTGGTTCATATGAAGAAGCATTGTAGAAAGAGGTTGGATGATTAGAAAACCAACCAGGGGGGGCTTAGCATAAGGTTCATGTTAGAGAGAATGTATAAGAGAACTAGAATGAGTCAACCTTCTTTGCATTCATGGCTAGGAAGAAAGTATATCATCTTGGTTCATCTGCTTGGTACATTGATTCAGGTGCATCAAGGAACTACACCAACATAAAATACATGTTCATAGAATACACTACATGTTACTCAAAGGATTTAGTGATGTATCGTGGTGGGGAAGATTACACAATAGTTGGCAAAAGGAATGTACATATTTCCTTTGGAGAAAAATCATCGATTTTTCTCAATGTGTATTATGTGTGAGGTATGGATATTAATCTACTTTTAGTGAGATAGATATTGTTTCACTCCCCCCATATAAATGTGACTCAATTTTAGCAATTAAAAAGGCTATATAGTTGACCAGACGACCAAGAAGACTATTGCTCTTGGTGTGGAGGATCATGGATTGTTTAGATCAACTAATATTAGACAATTCAAGGAGAATGCATTGGTAGCCAAGAATGCATTATTCATCACTACACTTTGGTATCAATAGTATGATCACCTTAATTTGACCTACCTCTCTCAGTTGGCTTGAGATCATAATCTAATATATGGAATTCATGATATTTAGCAACAGATCCAGGGTGTGTAGATCTTGTCAGGTAGGGAAGCAACACATGGTTCCATTTGATGAAAGAAAATCTTGGAGAGAAAAGATGGTCCTTTAGTTGGTTTATGCAAACATTTGTAGAACAATTAACATGAAATCCATCATCAGTGCCAGGTATTTCATTCTTTTTGTTAATGAATATAGTAGAAAGACGTGGGTGTATTTTTTGAAACTAAAATCTTATGTGTTTAATAAATTTCAAAAGTTTAATGACTTAGTAGAAAAAGATTCTAGTTTTCACATTACCACTCTTAGGTTTGATAATGGTGGGGAATTTTATTCCAAAAAATCAATAACTTTTGTGCTAAACATGGGATCAAAATATTGTTCACTACACTCTACACTTTATAGCATAATGGAGTGGTTGAGAGGTGGAAGCACACAATCACAGAGATGCCATGTGTATGTTGCAAAATAGGTGTGTTCCAAATAGATTTTGGGCTAAGGTAGTGTTCCCAAAAATATATCCGATAAATAGATATACAATATTGGAGGTGAAGCAAAAGACCCTGAAGGAAGCATTATCTAGGAGGAATTGAGGAGTCAATCATCTTAAGGTCTTTAGTTCTACTACTTATGCCTATATTCTAGATAATATTATAACCAAGTTAGAATTAAAGAGAATAAAAACTAATAACCACATGGTATAGTGATATCATATATGTTGAAATTTTAAATTTTCTAGTTACACAATTACAATTACTTAATCCAATAGAAATTGTAGTAGGACCACTGAAAGATACACAATCAAAGATACAATAGAACACAAATATTATCCTGGGAAACCCTCGAGGGGGAGAAAAACCAACAACCAAAATCCTCAATATAGATTCCTTCGACCAATACAATGATGCACTATAGCTCTCCAAGAAAGACCAAGACAAAAACACCAAAAAAACCAGTCTCCAAGACTTGTGTGATGGACCTTCTTATGCTCTCGAAGATGCACAATAGAAGTGTGTGAGTGTGTGTCCAAATGAGAGGAACCTATCCTCTATTTATACACAATAGTGTCTCATGAAGAGCCATCACTCTTCACCTAACTAACCCATAATAAGTAAAATATCAATAATGTAATAATTTTTGTTGAGTGGACTTGTACAATATAATTACAATAACCTTTTAAATGTTTGACTAAAACAAATATACAATAATATCTTTCATAGTTACACCAAAAATATTAACACTCCCTCTTAAATAGGAAGGTATTTTTTCCAGACACAGACTCCAAGTCTGATATCACATGAGCTCACATCCATTTATTATTGAACATGTGAATCTATACATCCTTAGGTATCCATAGTGCAACATGACTTCACCCCATGCAACTAAGGTCTGTGGGTAGCTCTCAATAGCTACAACATGTCCCCATGTCATCCACTCCCTACGATGCATCAATACCTTATCATGTGCACTCTTGTCTTAGTGCCATCCCTCGAATATCCATAATGAAACATGACTTCACCCCATGCAACTAAGGTATGTGTGTAGATCTCAATAGCTACAACATGTCCCCAAGACATCCACTCCCTGTGATGCATCAGTACCTGATCATGTGCACTCTTATCGACTCAGTGCCAACCCTTTTTCATGTTGGATAAGATTTTTCCATCTGTCACTCCCTCTAAAGAGGGACCACACCAAGCTTGTTCCTGAAGTACTTTGTTCCTGAAGTACTGGAACTTCATCCTTGATAGCGGATTGGTGAACACATCGACAACCTGATCCTCGGTAGTCAAGAACTGGAGCCTCACTTATCCCCTATGTACCATATCCCTGATATAGTAGTATTTGATCTCAATATTCTTCGACCTGTCATGGAACACCGGGTTCTCTTAAAAATTCATGCAACTCTGGTTGTCACACCAAACATGTTGCCACATACTCAGCTTCAGTCGTACTGAGTGCCACACACGATTACTTTCTGTTGCTCCATGAGATCATATTGGAGCTAAGACTGAAATTGTATCTATAAGTGCTCTTCCGGTCAGGAATACTGTCATCCCAATCTGAATCTGAGTATCCATACAATCCAAACTCATGGTCAAATCTATACCAGAGACCATGATCTAGAGTACCCTTAAGGTACCTCAACACATGTTTTGTTGCAACCAAGTGAACCTGTATGGGCTTCTCCAAATGCTGACTCAAGGTGTTCATAGCAAAACATATATCCGGTCTTGAGTTCATCAAATACATCAACGAGCCCATTATCTTCCTGTATAAGGTAGAATCCACAATCGGGGTAACCATGGCCTTACATTCCAACATCTCGAACCTCTTCAATATTTCCACAACATACTTTCCTTGATTTAGGAAAATCCCATTTGATCTCTTCCAAACTTCTAGTCCCAATGAGTAGTGCATCATTCCTGAATCTTTCATCTCGAATTCTGCATCCAATTTTATCTTACATTCAGTGATGATATTTTTTTCACGTGTTAGAAATAGGTCATCTACATACAACAGTATAATCATCGGTTCACCATCCTCTACCTTAAAGTAAAGGTTAGGATCTGCATTGCTCTTGGTAAAACCCAATCTCATTAGAAAATTGCCAATCCTACCATACCATGCTCTGGGTGCCTGCTTCAATCCATATAAAGCCTTCTTTAATCTGCACACATGAGTCTCCCTGTCACGTGTCTCAAATCCAAGTGGTTTCTCCACATAAACTTCCTCTTTTATTTCACCATTCAAGAAGGTTGTCTATACATCAATCTGGTGCACCTTCCATTTCATCATAGCGGCCAATGAAAGTATAGTCTTGATTGAGGTATCTCTTGCTACGGGAGAAAAAGTTTCTTCATAGTCAATCCCTTCCTTCTGAGAGAAACCTCGGGCCACAAACCTTGCCTTATATTTTTCAATACTTCCACCGATTGCGTATTTTGTCTTGTACATCCATTTCAAACTCACCACATATTTTTCCTTTGGTCTGGGAACCACATCCAAGACATCATTATGCATAATGGAATAGTATTCCTCTGCCATGGCATATTTCCATATTTCATTTTCTGCAACCTATTCATAACTAGAAGGTTACGCATCCATTATGTCACACAAGCATGCCACGTAGTTGTAATACGGATTCAGCCTCTTACTTTCCCTGAAATATTTCTCTAGGGCATCAATTCTTTTTGCATCTCTGATAAGATCTTGTGCCCAAGCTAGTCTTCTCTTGCGAGAAGGTATCTCGGCTGGTTTATGAGGTTGTACCATGTCATGATCCTCTGTAATGACTTCCTCTGGTTCAACTGTGTCTAGAACTTTAGGAACTTCATTCTCTCCTTCATGTGCCTCTTCTGCATGGATCTGTTTAGATTTACTGAAAGTTGCATTCTCATCAAAGGTTACATATCAGTTGATCTCCACTTTCCGATGACTGAGAATGTATATCATGTAAGCCTTTGATGTGTCATTGTAACCAAAAAATATTCCCTTCCATCCGGAAGGGTCCAACTTTGTCCTCTTTTCCTTGGGGACGTGAACAAATACAGGGCAACCAAATATTTTGAAATGGCTGACTTTTGGCTTCTCTCCTGAAAACATTTCCTCGAGTGTCTTGTTTTCAAGACCCTTATGGGGGATTTTATTCTGCATGTACACTGTCATTTTTGTTTCTTCTTCCCACTAATGCATAGGAATATACGTATCATGGATCATGGTCTTCACAATTTCCGTGATTTTTTGGTTCTTCCTTTCAGCTATTCCATTTTGTTGAGGGTTATAGGGAGTAGAAATCCCCCTCTTAATCCCAACTTCCTTGCAATAATCCTTGAATTCTTTTGAGGTGAATTCACCTCCATTGTTTGATCGCAAGGTCTTTATCTTCTGCTCTGTCAAATTTTCTACCAGAGCCTTGAAATCTTTGAATTTTCCAAAAACTTAATTCTTTTATTTTAACAAATAAATCCAAGATTTACGTGAGTAATCATCACTAAAAGACACATAATATACATACCCACTTAGTGAAGTTGTCGACATCGGTCCACATGCATCTAAATGCATGATGTCCAAAACTCCTTTGGCTCTGTTATTGCTATTGGGAAAGGAGCGCTTTACGTTCTTGCCTTGTGCACATCCTTTGCACACACCATCTAATTTTGTTTGGATTTCTAGAAAACTGGCCACCATTTTTCTCACAACTAGAAGAGCTTTGTAATGTAGGTGAGAAAATATCCTATGCCATAGTTCACTAGGATTCACAATATCATGAACCATTGTAGAGTTTGAATTTCCTTTTAATTTTTAGAGTCCTCCTTCTTCAACTCCAATCATTACTGCACCATCAAGGGTCTTCCCTCTAGGCCACATAAGAACTTGACCATCAATAAATGATACTCTAAATCTTTTCTTGTCCAATGTTGAAATTGAGAGAAGATTATTTTTTAAACCTAGAACATAGAGAACTTCCTTCATCTTCATTGTCTTGCATGAGTTTAAATTGTAGGAAGCTTCTCCAACACCTTTGATTGGATATTGATAGTCATCACCCAATTTCACCTTGTGAGGTGAATATTTATGAATAAGTTTAGATAAGGAGTCTTCATATCCTGCCATGTGCTTGGAAGCACCACTGTCTATCAGCCAAGTGGCACTTCCATGAATAAAAGTACATGTGAGGGCTGAGATAAGAACATAATCCTCATCACTTGATTCATCTTGTTTTGCAACCTTCTTGGGAGGCTCATCATCTTCAGTTGTCTGATATCGATACCTCTTACTTCCTTTCTTATTCGTAATTTCCATAATGACGGGTCAATCCCTAACAAAGTGTCCCAATTCCTGACAGCAGTAACATCTGATCTTCGAGTTGTCTCTTTGACCCATCTTAAACTTCTTAGGTAAAGAATTCTCCTTCTTGTTATTTCCTTTCTTGGTGTGGGTGGCTAGGGCTTGATCTTCATCTGCCATATTTTCTTCTCTTGCAATTTTCCTAGCTTCTTCATGGTTACAATATTCCCAAATCCTAATGAACTTGGGAAGCTTATTTCTTGAACAAATTCCTTGGATGAATGCATCCCATGACCTTGGGAGGCCATTCAAGGTAGTCATAACCATCTCTTCTCCTTCTACTAAGTCACCAATGGCTTCTATCTGCTACTTGATTTGATTCACTCTTGAGAAGTAGGAGTGAATGGTTTCTGAGTTTTGCATTTTCACATTCTTCAACTGAGATCTCAGAGTCATTCTTTGATTTATGTTTCTTCCCTCAAACAGACAAGTTAAGGCGTCCATCATTTTCTTTGGAGAAGATAATGATGATATATGATGGATAAGGTGGTCCTTAATGGAGTCTACAATAATTATTTTTTCTCTCACCATTTCCTTCTTGTGTTTTTTCTTAGCTTCATCTCCTTGAGGTTATTGAACCTCTTCTATAATCAAATTATCTAGTTCATGCTCTTCAAGAAGGACGGTTACTCTGTACTTCCAGGCCCTGAAGTTATCAGCTCCATCCAGTTTCTCAGTGATCTTGTTTCTGGTAGTTATCTTGCCTTCTGATGGTCTTGGTTTGTCCAAAAATTGTCTCTAGACTGAAAACAACTCCCTTTTAGGATGTTATATCTACAAATGGCTTATATTCAACCCTACTTTGATACCATGTTGAAATTTTAAATTTTCTAGTTACACAATTACAATTACTTAATCCAATAGCAACTGTAGTAGGATCACTGAAAGATACACAATCACATATACAATAGAACACAAAGATTATCCTGGGAAACCCTTGTGGGGGAGAAAACCCAGCAACCAAAATCTTCAATATAGATTCCTTCAACCAGTACAATGATGCACTATAGCTCTCCAAGAAAGACCAAGACCAAAACACCAAAAGAATCAGTCTCCAAGGCTTGTGCATTGGACCTTCTTATGCGCTCCAAGATGCACAGGAGAAGTGTGTGAGTGTGTGTCCAAATGAGAGGAACCTATCCTCTATTTATACACAAAAATGTCTCATGAAGAGACATGACTCTTCACCTAACTAACCCATAATAAGTAAAATACCAATAATACAATAATTTATGTTGAGAAGACTTGTATAATATAATTATAATAACCTTTTAAAGGTTTGACTAAAACAAATATACAAGAATATCTTCCGTAGTTACACCAAAAATATTAACAATAAAGACTATATATTGATTGACATTAACACCAACCAATTAATATTTAGATGAGATGTCGTAGTTTCCAAGAAAGATGAACCTTTCCTTACTTCTTTAAAGATCAAAATTCAAGAACAATAGTTATTTGGAGAAAATATCACCAATGTTATGGCAAAATTTCCCTATGATCTACCTATTGATCCTAGAAAGACAGAGAGGATAGGCTTCTAATGTATTTCCCTATATGTAAGAAAATTCTTTTTCTTTTAACCAAGAAGGGAAGTGAACATACCTTTCGACTGATGGTTGTCATCTAGTGTTTGGTTGATGCAGCTCTTGAGATCTAGCTCTAGCTCCTGCTATCTATTTCATGTACATAAGGAGACAAACAAATATTGATCTACTATTATTCTAAAGTTCATAAAATCAAATCCACTAGATATATCCTTATTCATTTAACATGAGACCAGATCTATCTTATACAGTTCAATTGGACAATGCAGGAAGGGGAAAACCAATGATCTATTAATGAAAATGAGAGAAATACATCAATACCATCATACCTTTAATGTATATGCATTCTTGTTTGCCCCTTTCTCCTTGCTCCTCCTCAACTCTTCAACCAAAGTAGGCATCCTGACTGCAATTGATGTAGATGGATAAGCACCTCTAATTTTAGCAGCATGTATATGTAAATGATCCTTCCTCCCCATGTTCAAGATTTTCCTTCTTTATGTAGATCCTTGGAAGAGGCTTGGGAGAGATTCTAGATCTTCTAGAGACCAGTGGATACTTGAATGATGTGAGTTCCAAGGCTCATTCCATGAAGAACCAATTCATCCCTCGCTTACCTCTTCAAAAATACATGAATATAGAAGGTTATAGAGGGTATCGTTGGTTGCATTATAGTTGACCAGTGACTAGTCTCTTGTTGTCATATGTATGACAAATGACACCCTTAAAAAATGACCTAAATCTTAAGCTGGAGTTGTGTCTTGGCTTTCATATTTTGTTGGATTCCCTTCTGGTCTTGTAGGGTGGAAAGTAAGGCTATAACAGATTCCCCCTGATTTGTGAGGTTAGGAAAGGAATGGATGACCAAAACTCATTACAATAAAATAGTATCCATGAGGCAATGTGAGGAGAGAGCAAAGAGGTTTGGTGGTCAAAGAGTACATGCAACCAAACACCAAGGATAAAATCATATATAAATCATCCCCAAGGTAGACATACTCAGACTCTGAAGAATATCATAGAATCGCCACCAAAAAACTACACTGCAGATCCATGCCATGAAATGCAAGACCATGGCCACGAAGGAATACATGGTGGATCCATGTCATAAAAACGATCATAGCGACGACCCAATACAATGTGGATATATGTCATCAATAAGATCATAGCCATGAGAAAATACAATGTGGATCTATGTCACCAATAAGATCATAGCCATGAGAAAATACAATGTGGATCTATGTCACAACACATATATTAGGAAGACAACAAGCACTGAGGAAAGTGCCCCTGAAGTCTTCAAAGCACTCATATAAAATTGATATACTCCATCAAAACTTGGGAGGGGATGTTGTGAAGGAAGGATGTGGCCCCAATCCCAAGTTCTTTGTCCCAAATCCTGACGGTACGAAACTACAACATGTGAATAAATGAGTTGATGTTGAGCATGGTAGAAACCATATGATTACCATTCATTGATGTATATCATTAAAAGACAAGAGGGGACCCACCGATGAGGAAGATGGATCCCAAGGTACCTAGTACAATATAGCGGCTGTGAATAAAGGATCTAAAGTCAAACACTTGTAGAATCAATTGATCAAGAGTCAATGATGTAAACCCATTGTCGATCATGAGGAGGCTTGCCACTAAGGACTACAAGCTCCAAGGTACTAGTTGGTTTTTAGATCCCTCTCCTAGATAATGTGTTGAAATTGATAGGAAGATATCTATCAAAGGAGGGCCTTAATGTATCCCCCATTAATTGACATGGAAAATACACCGAGAGATGATGTGAAGAGAGAGTATCACGGAGTACAAATGACACAAGGATGGTCAACTCGAAAAGTCAACAAAAAAACAAATGGTCGACTCAGGATTAAACTTCCCTTGAACATATAGCACGACACAATGGTGAATTTGCAGCAAGACACAAGAGCTAGACGAATATAGTGCAACAACGCAAGGCACATGGAATAACTCTCCATGATGACTAGAAGAGTAACCAGTCAGAGGAATATCTCTGATTCATATTACTGGGATGGCTCCTAAGAAAGCTAAAACCCAATTGTAATATTATGAATCAAACATGTGCCATGTTCAATGGCGACTCAACTGACCCTGTCATTTCATAAATAGATCAATGGTTATTTTTTTAGTTTTTTTGTTTTTAGTGTCTCCTTCATGGTTTAATGAGCGTGAAAGAAAGATTATAAGTGTGCTTGATAGTATCTTTTTATTCAGTTTTAACGATCCCAAAAAAGAGTAAAAGTATACTTGTAATGGTGTCTTTTTCGTGTCTTTTAGAAAGTCCAAAAAAGAGATAGAAGTGTACTCGTCATTGTCTTTTTCATGTCCTTTTACAAGACCAGAAAAGAGATGAAAGTGTACTCAAAAGTGTTTTTTTTGTGTATTTTAATGAGTCCAAAAAAGAAATAAAAGTGTACTTGATAATGTCTTTTTCATGTCCTTTTTCGAGTTTGAAAAAAAAGATAAAAGTGTACTCATCTAGAGAGAACAAGTGGCTTAACAACATACTCCTATGTTCTAAGTGCATGGAAACAACCTAAGAAAAATGAATGCAAATGGTACTGGAAAGTGAGGTCCATTCTTAGCAATTGTTCTATCCATGGGTAGGAGGATGCAAAATGGAGACCAAATAATTCAAGAGACGGATGGTCAAAGGCTACTGAAATAGCGATAAGCAAAATCTAGGAAAACAACAGAGCAGTGGTGGGGTAAATGATGTGAATAGCAAATGCATAGGTGACCATTAAGAAACATGAAAATTTTGGGAACCCCCTCGGGATATGGCCAGAATATAGATGAAGAGAGGAAAATGAGTCTCAACATCAAGTCATGGCAGGACTATAGGAGGGTTCTTGGGCCTACGAGAAATCATAGCATGGGAACTATATGGAAATATGGGTGTTAAATAGGGCATCCATGGAGGGTAGGGACTACCAAACAATTAGAACGTGCAAAAATGGAGTGGATAATGTCGCAACTTTATAGGATTGAACCTAAGGCATTGTGACAAAAAAATGGATAGTTAATAATGCAAAGTGTGGATGCAGGGTAAAAACTATGTGGATGCAGGGTAAAGACTATATGGATTTTGCCTCGGATATTAAATCTCATATGCTTGGCAATTGTGTTAAATTTTAATGAAACATTTGTTGTTGCTAATACAATGCATGTATTTAAATTTGAACTTGCTACGAAAGGTTTCAGTTCGATTGATGTCAATATGGTCGTATGGACACTCTAACTTTCTTAAATTTCTAATGCTTCTATTGTATGTCATAAAGGCTCGCTCATGCTTTGAGAAGCACGATCATGGTAGATTCATAATCTAAAATACAATGTGTAAATGAGAATATGACAGATAAATGCTTGAATAGTGCATCATCCCAAATACAAAGGGAGGATTTGTTGGTAATATAATGCTCGGCGATGTGATTCCATTAGCAATCATACGATAAAAATGTAGCAATATTATTTAAAGTTGTGGTTGATATATGTGGTTGAAATATATTTTGGGAGCACTAGAATCAAGGTATATATATATATATATTATCTTTTGTAAAATCTTATCTTATATATATAAGATATAGTTCTTATATATAGTTCTTATTTTTGTAAAATCTTATCTTGTATATATTGTATATATTTGGGGAGCACTAGAATCAAGGCCTATATATATATATTATCTTTTGTAAAATCTTATCTTATATAAGATATAGTTCTTATCTTTTTGTAAAATCTTATCTTATTCTCTTATATATATATATATATATATATATATATATATATATATGGTTTTCTTGTAACTTATGGTTTAGATAGTTTAATTTTCTTTTCAAGTTTTGCACTTACATTATTCGTTGGAATTTTATTTTATTTATTTTTCATTTATAAAAGCAAAATACAAATGTTATAAGTTGCAAAATAAAATAAAAATTAAATATTTTCAAAATCATAGAAAGAGATATTCATGCTTAGACGCTTTAGCTTAGGGTCTAATGTGTTTTATTTATGAGGCTTGAAACTGAGGGTAACATTCCTGCCTTTTCCTCCCTAGCCTCGCAGGAGGTTGAGATGTTGGTTTCGAAACGCTCTTGTTTTGGCATCAACATATTTTGGCGACCATGCTGGGGAGGACCATTCAGTGGTTCTTTCCTAGTCTTGTTTTAATTCTTTCAAACCTTCTTTTATCTTTTCCAAATTTCTATGTCTCAGTTGATTGGAAGCATGTATAGTGGTTGTGACTCTACAATTTCAACTATTAATCCTCAGAAAGTCATTCACAAGTATGAAATATTTGAATTCGAGGAAGACTTGAAAACCCACCCTTGGCTTGTACCAACCCCTTTGAAGCTCACTCACCCCATTAATCCTTTGCCTTACAAGTTCAAGCAATATTTACCTTTGTTTCTAGGCGATGGAACTGTTATAGTGGAAGAGCAACTGTTACAGTGGAAGAGCAACGTCATGCATTTTCCAATGCTTGTATTGTCCTTGGAGTTAATGAAAATGATAGTTCCATCCTCTTGTTTATAAATTCCCTTCAAGGAAATTTTGCTTCTTTGTTTTCCAACCTTCCTGATGAATGCATCTCCACATGGTATGAACTTTCTTATTGGTTTACTTCTACTATTGGGAACTTGGATGATACTTATGAGCATCTTAAAAGGTTTACTCAATTGTTCATGAAGGAAAATGAAAGTATTATTTCTTTTAATATTAGGTTTACCAAGTTGTATAATTGCATTCATATGACTATTTGTCCTACCAACTTGGTTTCCCTCTTACATTATTATGATTTTGTACCTCCTCTTTACCAATGGTGGTTGGAAGAAAAGAACGTTCAAAAACTAGAATTGGCCTTAACCACTTGCCTTGATTTCGAAGAGCAATATCGCAGAATAGGTTTATGCATTGGTGGTTCTCGTTCGCACAAAGATTTATCATCCTTAATGTCCATCATCCAAGATTTACAAGATCACATGCTCTCTCTTGAACATCAATTCTCTAAACAAGCTCACCTTGAAAGATCCTTGGAACCCTCTTTCATGAGGCCTAATTATGATACATTTATCACCTGTGATCAAGAGCTTGGATTTGAAGAGGATCGTGCTCATATTATGATGCTTAATGATCAACCAAATTCCCACATTTCAAATACCACCATTCTTGAACCTAATAAATGAACCCAACCTTGAGAGTATGGTTCACCCCAAATATTTCATACATGTGCATACAATGGTGAAGTTGATTATGCAAAGGAAGAAGTTTATTTTGACCTCATTAATCCTATTTATGACACATTTTTATTTGTTGATGTTACTAATGAATGGTCAAAACAAGTTGATGAAGACCCTTTCGTTTCTACCAATGCATGTGATAAGTCTTTCTTTAGAGATCCTCATGAAGTTAATCAAGATCTTGAATTTCATTATGCTTTTTCAAATCCATTGTTTCAATTAGAAGAAGTCAAGGAGCTTGATAATTGTATGCATACTTATCTTGATATGTGCACATTTTCTTTCAATGATGATGATGAGTTCAAGGGAATTGCTATGTTTTTTAATCCTTTATATCCTTCCTTGCATCACAATGACCCTATTTCTAATAGGAAGATTGCAACAGATTGCTTTATGATGTTTGATGAGTCCATTGACCCGATCTTTTATAATTAAACTTTGAACCATGAACCTGAAATATTTAATCCTATTGATGCTTTCAGTGTAAGATGCAAAGATCGTCTTGTTGGTTGGCACGTCTTGTGGGATGGTAACCATTTATTTTGGGTCTTGGTAGGTCTTTTTCACTTGCTTGTAATATTCCAGATACAAAAAGTATGCAGAACAGAAATAAAATGCTAGAAATGGCAGATGACCAACAATATAACCAGAACAACACCACAATAATACCAAAATGATACCAGAATAACACTGGAAAGAGCACTTTGATTACTGGGAGCAATGTTCACTTGCCTCTTCGAGGGGGAAACCTCCAACAGAGCAGAGCTCTATTACAATAATATCCAAGACAAAGTTCTCATACCCTCGACTCTTATTTATACTAAATATGTCTATCAAAAGAACCATCTAGAGGAAGATCCTTCTAGAAGCAGAAGCTTCTATTAGGTCTTCTTCGATTTGAATTATTCTTCCTTATTTTTAGGCCTTATTAATATTAATATTTATTACATCGAAATATAATATTCTACCTACATGAGGGGTTAGGTCCCTAACATGTCCTCCCCCTTAAAAACAACCTTGTCCTCAAGGCTTGAGATGTGGAAATTGTTGTAGAATGGTAGTTGGTTCCCAAGTAGCATCTGTTGGGGTTGTATCTTTCTACTAGACTAATACTTCCTTGATGGTTCGTTGACGTAGGCGACGCTCACGCTAGTCCAAAACTGTTTGTGGTTGTAGCCAAATGGAGCCTTCTTCGTCCAACTCGGGAAGGTTAGTTTGAGTTTGGCACTTAGTTCCAATCACCTTCTTTAAGCAGGAAACATGAAAAACAGGATGTAGCTTAGAATGATTGGGAAAAGATCACTAATAGGCCATCTGTCCCACACGTTTGAGAACGGTATAAGGACCATAAAATTTGGGCACCAGTTTCTGACAATGGTCAACCTTGAGGGGATTTTACTTGTAAGGTTGCAGTCGAAGAAACACCTAATATCCTTCTGCAAATTGACATTTAGAGTGACCTTGATCTGCTTGTTGCTTCATGCAATTCTGGGCCATGACCAAATTGTCTTTGAGGGTATGGTGAATAGCCTCTCAAACTGTAAGAATTTGGTCAACCACCTAGACCTTCGAGACACCTGGTAAATATGAGAGAACTGAAGGTGGATTTTGGCCATATACCGCTTCAAAGGGAGTCATGCGGGTAGGTGTATGGTATGAAGTGTTGTGCCACCATTCATCTAGTGGTAACCATTGAACCCACTAATTTTTCTTTTCCGATGCAAAACACCTCAAATATGTTTCCAAACACTTGTTGACAACTTTAGTTTGACCATCAGTCTGGGGATGAAAAGCTGTGATGAGATGCAATTGGGTGCCTTGTAGCTTGAACAGTTCTTGCCAAAAATTGTTGGTGAAAGTTGAGTCGTGATCTGAAACAATAAAATGCAGCATGTCATGAAGCTTGAAGACCTGATCCATGAAAAGTTGAGCCATCGTGGATGTTGTAAATGGGTATTGAAGAGCACAAAAATGAGCATATTTGGAAAGGCGATCAACTACCACCATGATGACTGATTTATTACCCGATTTAGGTAAGCTTACAATAAAATACATAGAGATATTCCACCAAATAGTAGGTGGAATGGGAAGCGGTTGTAGTGTGCCAGGAGATTTGACTGTTTCGCCCTTGTTGCGTTGACACACATCACATTCAGCCACAAAATTACGAACGTCATGTTTCATACCATCCCATAAAAAAAGAACGTTTGACCATGTCATAGGTTTTGGTATACCCAGAGTGCCCAGCTGTGGGTGTAGCATGAAGCTCAGAAAGTATCGTGGATTCAAGTTTTGACTGTTTACTTAAATAAAAATGACCTTTGTATAGAATCTCATCATGGAGCCAAGAGTACCCTGGGGAAACTGGAGAATTGGACTGCAATTGTTGTATCAGATGCGAACTTTTGGCATCGTGTAGCCATTCCTGGTGAACAACTTGGAGCCAATCTAGTGCAATGAAGGAGATAGGAAAAAGGGACCCTTCCTCTTCATATTTTCAGGAAAGTGCATCCGCAACCACATTATATTTGCCTTTCTTGTAAATGATCTCATTATCATATCCAAAGAGCTTAGTCACCCATTTTTGTTGCTCTGGGGAGGAAATGTGTTGTTCCAGAAAGTACTTGAGGCTTTGATGATATGTCTTAATTTGGAAGCAATTCCCCAATAGATAAGGGCATCAAATATCAACAACGTGTAGAATAGCCAACATTTCCTTTTCATAGATAGATTTTCCCAAATTTCGTTCAGACAGTTGTTTACTGGTAAAGGCCAAAGGTCGACCCTCTTGCATAAGGACAGCGCGAATTCCTTTCAGTGAAGTGTCACATTCTAGGAAATAGGTCTTTGTGAAATCAGGAAGGGCCAAGACTGGAGTGGTGCACATGGCCATCTTCAAGGTTTGAAAATCCTGATCAGCTACTGGAGTCCAAGTGAAGGAATTATTTTTAAGGAGTGCAGTGAGAGGTGCCGCAATATTTCCATAATTCTTAAAAAACTTGCGATAATAACCTGTTAAGCCCAGAAATCCATGCAAGATTTTGAGATTATTTGGGTGAGGCCAGTCTTGCATAGCTTCAATCTTTTTAGGATCCACCCTAATGTCGTCCTTTCTAACAAGATGACCCAAGTACTCGACTTCCAAGCCGCCAGAAGCACATTTAGATTTTTTCATGAAAATTTGGTGCTGAGAGAGTAGATGGAGAACTCGATCCACATGAGCAAGATGGTCTTTCCAGATTTTTCTATAGATGAGGATATCATCAAAGAAAACTAAGACAAAATGATGGAGAAAAGGACGGAATACATGATTCATGAGGCTTTGGAAAGTGGAGGGAGCATTACACAAGCCAAAGGGCATGACCAAAAACTCATAGTGGCCCTCATGAGTTCTAAAAGTAGTCTTAGGAATGTCTGCCTCTTTCATACGGATCTGGTGGTAGCAAAAATGAATATCAAGTTTAGTAAAGAACTGGGCGCCACTCAATTCATCCAAGAGGTCATCAATGACAGGAATGGGAAATTTGTCTTTAATGGTGAGTTTGTTGAGATCTTGGAATTTAGGACACATGTACCAAGAACCTTCTTTATTCAGGACCATGACCATAGGAGAAGAGTAGGGGTCCATACTAGGGTGGATAACACCTGTGTTAAGCAGTTCTTGAACCATTTTCTCAATTTCATTTTTTTGGGAAACAGGGTAACGATAGGGACAGATATTGGGAGGAAGGCTTCCTGGGACAAGGGGAATGGAATGATCATGAACACCACGGGAAGGAGGGAGTCCCTGGGGAGTGGAAAAAACCACTTGATGTTTAGAGAGGATGGATTGGAGGTCCTGCGGCAAAGAGGGTGTCTAAGTTGCTTATATGGCATGGATTTGGGCAATAACGCCAGAATGACCTTTTTTTATCAGCTTTTCCATGCAATGGGAACTAATGATCTCAGGGGAACCGACGATGATGCCTTGGAACTTATATTGTTGGCCCTCCTGGTCGAATTGCATGGTTAATTCCTTAAAATCCATGAGAATGGGACCCAAAGTCCTTAGCTAGTCTGCACCCAACACAATGTCACAACTGCCCATGTCGATGGAGAACATATGATATTTCAAGTGGTAGTCACCAATTTGGAGACGCACATTTTCACAACGCCCTCCACATTTCATGGACCTGCCATTGGCAATCATGATTTGGAAATTATTGACTGCACGGATATAGAAATTAGTTTCTTGGGCAATGCGGCGATGAATAAAATTATGGGTGTTTCCACTATCAACAAGAATGATGACCTTCCTGTGCTTGATGTAGTCAATTATCTTGAGGGTTTGGGGAGCAGAGAAGTCAGTGAGAGAATTTAGGGAAATGATCAGTTCGACTTCGGGAGGGTCTGAGGGAGGGGTTATGTCACTAGGTTCAGGTGACACCGACACAAGGGGATCTTCAACATCCTCTCCCGAAACATCCCCTGAGATGGCCATAATAATATTTTGTTCCTTACACTTGTGTCCCGTAAAATATTTGTCATCACAATTATAACAAAGGCCTTTGAGTTGGCGTTCATCCATTTCATCCCTAGTCAAATTTTGGATCTTTAGTGGGGTAGAAGGAGGAGTGGGATTTACTGGTTTAGTGCGAGGAATAAAAGAGGGTTTCTGATTTTGAGAAGAGACAACATGTTGTGCTTCCTTAGCTCTTTTAGTAGCCTCCACCCAACTCTGAGGC
The DNA here is from genome assembly GCA_009831015.1 of Picea engelmannii. Taxonomy (NCBI): domain Eukaryota; kingdom Viridiplantae; phylum Streptophyta; class Pinopsida; order Pinales; family Pinaceae; genus Picea; species Picea engelmannii. The sequence goes on along the minus strand of ML780161.1, from coordinate 234,339 downwards.
CGAGCCATGAGGACATGGCACAAATCTCATCCTTGAGGCCACTGATAAAACATTCTCGGAAAAAAGCATTCGACATGCCCTCTGTACGAAAATCTAGTCGCTCAAAAGAAGTTATAAATTCTTCCACTGTGCAAGATTGTTTCAAATTTTTCAAACGGACTAAATGGTGGGTGTCAGTGTCAAAGCGTTCATAAATATCTGCCACAAAGTGTGTCCAAGCAACATACCCTTGACGGGCATTTTTTCTCCATTGCCACCATTGCCAACGTTATTGATATAGATGGAGAACACTTGGAGTTTGGCCAAGTCATATCTAATGTCGTACAAAGAGAAATAATGTTCCATTTGAGTTACCCAACCAGTGGGATCCAACCCATCAAATTTGGTCACATCCACACGCAAAAGGCGTAGATCACGCTGAAAGTGATGGGGATGAAAATTATGGGAATAAGAGGAAGTTTCAGCTTCAATATGCAAAGGTGGGGTCAGATAAAGGGGGATCTGCAGGGATATGAATCTTGGTGCAGATCATCGAAGCGACATATTCATGTTGGGTAGTAATGTCTTGTTTGAGGTATTCTTTGAGTTCCTCGATTGAGGCGGCGATGGAGGAATGCATGTTTTTATTGATGGTGGCAATATTGGCACTGAGTTGTCTCACTTTTTGTCGGGTCTCTGTGAAATTATATTGCAAGGTATTGAAGCAAGCTTCCAAGTCTTGGCTACGGGTATGGGATATGATGATGAGGGAACCAAAAAGGGGTGGGTGGGGTCAAAAAATTTGCTGAAAAATGATAGGTATGAATGTGATAAGGGTGAAGAGATAGATCCAATGGAATAGGTCTCAAATAATGGTGCAACAAAATCCAGACCTTTTTTTTTAACACCTACGAAGTTATACTTTGGTCTGAAGAATACTACAGTGATGAAATGCCCAAATTCTTAATCAGGAATAAATGTGTAGTGATTTGGCAACTCGAACACAGTTGTGCGACAATAGATCTTGTTTGTTTTGTTTTTTTGTTTCTGTCCCCAAAGGTTAGGTATTAAAGGGTTTGCCCTGTGCTATAGCTCTCTGATATACGTGCGGGGTCCAACAGTAGTAATCGGCCCAATATCTCAGGGAACCAACTAAGGAGGTTAGACCGTGCCCTTAGTCGTACTACCCGACTACCCAGTTACTAGAGAGTATCTTTCCAAGTGTTGTTCTCAATGACACTATAGAAGTCAAGCGGTCGATCGGTTTATCTAAAGAGGGCTTCAGGAAATCTAGGTCAATCCGTATACAGGTGTTTTATGATGTGCTACCACTCGAAGGGGTACCAACAGGGGTTACAAGGGTGGCCAACAGATGTGCACTTAAGTACCACGTGTATTTCCTGTGTGTATGAATCCTTGACCGTGGGTTTATGCACGTAACGATAGATCTGTGTAGCTTAAAGACACTGGAATACGTCTCTACCCTAGAAATAAAAAATTACCCACAATTTTCTGTCGAGGAAAGTGCTCTGATACCATTTGTAATATTCCATATATAAAAAGTATGAAGAACTGAAATAAAATGCTAGAAATGGCAGATGAACAACAATATAACCAGAACAACACCACAATAATACCAAAATGATACCAGAATAACACCAGAAAGAGCACTTTGATTACTGCGAGAAATGTTCAATTGCCTCTTCGAGGGGGCAACCTCCAGTAGAGAATAGCTCTATTACAATAATATCCAAGACAAAGTTTTTATACCCTCGACTCCTATTTATACTAAATATGTCTATCAAAAGAACCATTTAGAGGAATATCCTTCTAGAATCAGAATCTTCTATTAGATCTTCTTACATTCGACTTATTCGTCCTTATTGCTAGGCCTTATTAATATTGACCTTTATTACATCAGAATATAATATTCTACCTACGTGAGGGGTTACGTCCCTAACATGCCATATTCATATGTTAGTTGGCATGTCGGTAAGATTTACTTGTGCAAAGTCTTCCCAATCATGAGCCTTGCATGTAAAACAGATGATGCATTCCTCTATGCCAAGTGTCATACCACATGAGTCCCAGGTTGTTGCATTCCTCTTTCCTTGGAAATAAATCAAAGAGAGTATATAATAAAAAATGTAAATAAATAAGACAAGAAAAAAATTTAACAAAAGGGGTAGATTAGATTTATGGTTTGCTTCACTTTTACTTTCTTTTCTCGGTTTTTGGTTTGATGGTTGGACTTGATGGAGAAATGGTCAGTGATTTAGAAAGGTTTATATATATTATGATTAATTTATTGAACAATTTCTTATGGTGGACAACAGGATTACAGGTGAAACTGATTTCCTCATTTATGTGTTTGAATTCCTTGCTTTGTTTATCATACGCTTACTAAGAGAGACATTCTTGCTTGAAACAATCAATCAATCCATCCCAAGCCTTCTTTCTTTCCCTTTCTCCATCCCTGTCATCTTGAGATAACTCCTGCATGTTGGGTTGTTATATTCTTTGCAATGAAAGTCTAGTCGAAGTGGATCGATTAACAGTCGAAGTCGAGGTGGATCAATAGCAGGTCGAAGTCAAGGTGGATTGACAGCAAGTCGAAGGTTGAGGTAGTCCATCGGGTAAATTCGAAGTCGAAGGTTGAGGTGGTTCGACATGGTAAAGGCATTGACAAAAAGTCGAAGCGGTCAACCAAAAAGAAGTCAACACGTGGGTGTGTGGAAACTAACTGAAAACCGAATGAAGGTTGATTGGTAATCAAAATTGGTAATCGACTGTAACATAATCCCGAGATTCACGGGATTTGTAGCCAATGATCTCCATGGATCAATAATAATTTTTGGGTGCCATTTATTTAGGGGTTTTCCTGCTGTAAAATCCTATAAAGAGGCGTGTTGTAATGTTGTAAAAGCTAATCGTAAGATAAAAAAATATTTAAAGAAACCTTTAGATGTAGGTTGTTGGTCATGTAGATGTAAGTCGAATTTGTTACTGGATTATTCTTGCATAAACAAGAGGGTATTATGTTGATTGTTTCTTAGGTGTGGACCAAGGTTAGACATGTAACCTTTTATTCTGAATGAATAAGACAACAAGGAGCAGAACACTCAAGGAATGTTGGTTTTCCTGGTTTGGGTTTCCAGGGTAAAATCTTTGTGTACTGTGTGATTGTTGTGTCACTTAATTTCTTGATTAAATATTTATTCCTCTCTTCTGTTAGGTTTAGCGTGGGAGTGTGTCTCATTTCCTAAAATTTTGTATCAGAGCTAAGTTAATCTTTGAGGTGTGGTATCATATCTTGATTTACCAATCTTGAATCTAAGAGCTAAAACCTAGGTACAATAAGAGTTGTAAGTCATAAATTGTGTTAAAGAATGGCGAGCAGTTCGATAATAGAGATCGAAAAATTCAATGGCTAGAATTTTGAGCTTTGGAAGCTTAAAATTGAATATCTCCTTATAGATTGAGAATAGTGGACATCGGTTTGTTCAGGTACCATGCCGACAAGTATGTCAACGGAAGAATGAGAGAATCTCGAGAGAATAGAAAGGAGTATGATTTGACTTTGTCTTGTAGATTCAGTGTTGTTGAATGTCTCAGGTGAATGTTCGGCCAAGAAACAGTGGGAAAAGTTGGGAAGCTTGTACCAGTTGAAATCCCCAGTAAAAAAGTTGTTTCTCAGAAAGAAATTGTATCTTATGAGAATGAGTGATGGCAGTTCGGTGACTGAGCATTTAAATGTGTTTAATACCATTATAATCCAGTTATCTTTTGTGGATATTAAAATAACTATGAAGGAGAAATGTATAAGCCTATTATGTTCTTTTCCAGACTCTTGGGATAGCTTAATTGTGGCTATAGGGAGTAATGTAACCAAATTAGCGCTAGAAGACGTGGTTTCATCTCTATTGTCAGAGGAAATGAGAAGGAAGAACATGGAAGGATCAACCAAAGATGGTTTAGTGGTGAGAGGTAGATCTAAATCCTCAATTTAGTCGATACAAAGATGATAGAACTGGGGTAAATCTAGGCATTACAAAAAGGACTGCAAGTCAAAGGTGATGGAAGTTAGTACAGGATCCGATGAGAAGCAGTTGACTAAGAGAAATATGACTCCAGATAAGGGAGGCAATGTGTACCTAGCGTCGACAAGTACACAGTTGGATCAAGATGTTTGGTTGATCGACTCATGATCATCCTATCATATGACACCACATAGAGAATGGTTATGCAAGTATGAATGATATTATGGAGGTGATGTGTTCTTGGGGTTCAACTCGAAAACCAAAATGTTTGGATGAGGAAGATTTTGATTGATACCATATGGTGGGAGGAAAAGAACCTTTCTAGGTGTGCTACACATTCCAGGTTTGTCAAGAAACATGATATATGTCAGCAAGATGAGTGATGTTGGAGTGCACACTCTATTTCAGAAGGATTCGTGCAAGATGGTCAAAGGGGTGATGGTCTTAATGAAAGGAGTTCAGATTGGAACCCTATACAAGTTGCTAGAGAGTGTCGACTCAACTATATTTAATAGCATCATTGTTCATGAAGTCAAATTGACTCGACTCAACTCGAGTTGAGTCGATTCAAACTGACTCGACACAACAATTCATCATAAAGTTGACCCGGTCATGCTATGGCATGAGAGGATGGGACACATTGGAGAAAAAGGACTTCGAGTTATGCACAATAAAGGTATGGTCGAAAAAAATTCCTGAGTGTAATTTAGTAGTATACTTTTGTGAAAATTTTATATATGGAAAACAAAGTTGAGTGAGGTTCCCATCTGATGTGACAAGGGAAAATGGGATTCTAGAGTTGGTTCATAGTGATGTGTTTGGCCTTGTTATAGTTCCATCACTTGGTGGATCCGTGTATTATGTCTCCTTCATAAATTATTTTTCCAAGAAGACATGGATATATTTCCTAAGGAATAAATCAGAGGTTTTCTAGAAATTCAAAGAGTTTAAATATCTTGTAGAAAACCAGACAACTAAGAATATTAAGGTGTTGAGAACTGACAATGGTGGTGAATTATGTGGAAAATAATTCGATCAGTATTGCAAGTAGTGTGGCATAGCAAACCAAAATACCACACCATATACCCCACAAAAAAACAGAGTTGCCGAGAGAATGAACAAAACGTTTATGGACAAGGAAAGGATCATGCTCAGTGGTGTTGGGCTCGCACAAGAATTCTAGGCAAAGGCAGTCAACATTGCAAAATATTTATTTAATATGTCTCCTTTGTCGGTGGTAGTTGACATGACTCTAAATGAGGTATGGTCGGGTAAGAAGCCTTCAGTTTCACATCTCAAAGTATTTGTTTGTGATGCATCTATGCATGTTCCCAAGGAAAAGAGGAGCAAGCTATACAAGAAGCTAGTCAAAATTATTTTCATTCGATACAAATAAGGAATGAAAGGATATAAGCTATGGGATCCTGCATCAAGGAAAACTATGTACACTCGATATTTGTTCTTCAGAGAAGTCTGAAGTAAGACCAATCCTGAAGAAATTATTCAGACCGACAATAATCCTAAGACAATGTGGTTTGAACCGAAGAACAAAGAAGATGATTTTGATGAGTCGAACGAATCAAAGGAAGAGTTGGAACAACCAAATCTCGTTGTAAGGAGGTTATAAAGAGTAAGAAAACCAATAGAAAGGTACATTCCACCTTACTTACATTCTGCATTCATGTTAACCTCCATCAACGATGAGCCCAAGTCGGTTAGGGAGGCAGTTCACTCAATAGAGGGAAAACTTTGGAAGGATGCCATGGTCGAAGAGATGGAATCCTTACACAAGAATGAGACATGGGACTTATTCAAGTTTCCTAGTGGAAGAAAGCATGTCAGTAGAAAATGGGTATTCAAGAAGAAGATGAGTGCAGCAGGTTAAGTCGAGAAATTCAAAGCTCGATTGGTAGTGAAAGGATATTCCCAAGTCGAAGGAGTCGAATTTGGTGAGATTTTTTCTGCTGTTGAAAAATTAACTTCCATTAGAGTACTAATGTCTCTAGATACAAAATTTGATCTGGAAGTAGAGCAGATGGATGCGAAGACAACGTTCCTACATAGGGACATGGACGAGGAAATCTACATGAAACGGACTGAAGGATTTGTATTAAAGGGAAAGAAAGATTTGGTGTGTAAACTAAAAAGATCTCGTTATTGTCTAAAGAAATCACCAAGGATGTGGTACCAAAATTTTGACACATGCATCCTTAGTTTTGAATTTGTGAGTAGCAAAGTTGATCACGGCATATTTTCCAAATAAAAAGGTGGGTTTTTCATATATGTAGCTTTGTATGTCGATGACATGTTGTTGATTGGAAACAACATGGATGTAATAAAGGAGGTGAAGAAGTAGTTATCCTCCAAGTTCGACATGAAGGATATCGGTGCAAATAAATTCATTATGGGAATGGATATTAAGAGAGGTCGACCAGATGCCCGCAGGGGTGTAGACCGATTGGCAAGTGCCATGTAAATGGAAGGAACTATGTAAAATGAGGTCTCAAGGTCGATTCTCACCCCGATTTACTCGGAGGGCGTGCTTGCGGGCGGTGCGTTTCTCCCTAGGGGTTATAAGGCAGTCGGCAGAATTCGACCCCGTGTCACGCGAGTACGATACTGCCGTTGTTACCGATTCCCCTAGTTACAAAAAAAAAAAAAGAGAGAGAGGTCGACCAGATAAAAAGCTTTGGTTGAACTAGACGAAGTACATTGAAACAGTTTTGAAACGTTTCAAAATGCAGGATTGCAAACCAGTGAAGGTGCCAATTCCTGTAGGAGAAAGGATAACTTTTGAACAGTGTCCAAAGACATAGGAAGAAATAGAAGACATGGAACATGTCCCCTATGTGTTTTGTTGGTAGTCTAATGTATGTGATGGTCTGCACTCGACCAGACATTGCCCATGCAATGGGAGTGTTGAGAAAATACATGTCGACACCTGGAAAGGAGCACTAGACAGTTTTCAATAAAGTATTCAAGTATTTGTGTGGTGCAAAAGATTGTGATATATGATACCAAGGAAAACCTGGAGGTGACATTGAATTAAATGTACATGGCTTTGTTGACGTCGATTGGGTTGGAGATCTGGATCGAAGAAGGTTGATTGGTGGATATGTCTTCAATATGTTTGGTGGAGCAATCAGCTAGATTAGTAAGCAACAAGCGGTCATAGCCTTGTCAACAACAGAATTTGAATACATGGCAGCCACTCATGGAAGCAAAGAAGAAGTATGGTTTCAAAGGCTGTGTTTAGGAATTGGGTTTGAGCAAAGAGATATGAAGATAAGTTGTGACAGTCAAAGTGAAATATTTCTGGCAAAGAACCCCACTTATCATTCGAAGACTAAGCACATTGATGTACAATAATATTTCGTGAGAGACATGGTGGAAAGAAACAAGGTGTTGCTATAGAAAGTAGAAACATTTGAAAACATAACAAACTCATTGAACAATTCTACGAGTGTTGTGAATTTCTCTTGGTGCAGAGAGGCAATGGGCATTGTTTCCCTCAGTCTATGAATGAAATTTCAAAGGTATCTTGGGTTCAAAAAAGAAGACAACAAGTGGGAGAATGTTGGGTTGTTATATTATTTGCAATGAAAGTCTAGTCGAAGTGTATTGACTTACGGTCGAACAGTAAGTCGAAGCCAAGGTGGATTGACAACAAGTCGAAGGTCAAGGTAGTCGACCAAGTAAATTCAAATTCAAAGGTAGAGGCGGTTCGACATGGTAAAGGCATTGACAACAAGTCGAAGAGGTCAAGCAACAAGAGGTCGACATGCAGGCGTGTGGAAACTAACTAAAGACCGAATGAATGTTGACCGATAATCCGACTTGGTAGTCGAATGTAACATAATCCTGAGATTCGCAGGATTTGTAGCTAATGATCTACATGGATATTTAACTTTTTTTGGGTGCCATTTCTTTAGGTTTTTTCCTATTGTAAATCCTATAAAGAGGTGTGTTGTAATGTTGTAAAATATAATCGTGAGATAGAAAATCTTTAGATAAATATTTAGATGTAGGTTGTTGGTCATGTAGATGTAAGCCGAATTGGCTACAGAGTTGTTCTTGCATAAGCAAGAGGGTATGATGTTGATTGTGTATTAGGTGTGGACCAAGGTTAGATATGTATCTTTTTATTCTGAACGAATAAGACAACAAGGAGAAGAACGCTCAAGGAATGTTGGTTATCCAAGTTTGGGTTTCGAGGGTAAAATCTCTATGTACTATGTGATTGTTGTGTCATTTACTTTCTTGATTAAATCTTTCTTCCTCTCTTCTGTTAGGTTTAGCGTGGAAGTGTGTCTTGTTTCCTAACACTACATAAACATTATGAATGCTCAAAGTTACATTTGGGTTTTATCTTAACACACATCCATGACAAATCATTCAACTTTTTATTCTTTTTGTCAAAGGTTTTAAGAGTTTTTTGTTTGTTTGTTGTCTTTTATACACAAGACCAAACCCCCTGATTATTTCACTTTCTAGGCATTATTCCACAAAGTCCCCAACCACACATCCTTTAAATTTCCATTTTCTCCCCATGTTGTATAATAGATAATGACATCTACCGTTAATAATTCCAATCCTTCATTCCCATACACTTCAGTACATTGTTCAGTGAATCCAAAGTTACTTAAGCTTGTACGCCATTGTAAGTGATGCACATATGTTGGTTGACATATGTTGACCATCATTTTGGTCAACAAGTTCTTATCCAGCGAAGCATTTCTAGGATACCCTTCAATTCACATTGCTTTTGAAAAATTTTGTGCACCCTCACTAAGTTGTTGCAACACATTTTAAATTTCTTCAATCTAACTGGTCCCTATAATGCTTGACGATGTCTCTAGGTTTTTTTCCATTAGAAATTGTGATAAGTGTTTGCTAATGGCTAATAGTAATGATTGTTGTTCAGTGATACATGTTGGATAAGTTACAAGGTGTGAAAATAATTGCAAAACCACTTTTATTCCCTCTTAGGTCTTCTTATGGTTCATAGTACTATTAAATATGGCATGTGCAATCAATATGGATATCTTGTTGCAATGGAATCATTGTTGGCATAAGATATGTAGTGTTTTTTCTTCAATACACGTGTGCATGCACACTAACCTTCATAAAACTTGGGGGTTTAAGACCCAAGGTTCGTCTAGAGCATGTCCAACAAAAATCCCTAAGCATTGGCATATCAATCCTCAACCAAGGTCAAGGAAGGTCTCACCCAAGATTAAGAGAGGATCACATAGACCATAAGGTCTTATGTCGGGGATGGAGGATCAAACATAACTGCAAATGGCATCCATGTAACTCATATTTGATAATATCGCAAGGACTAAGAATTAACACAATACATGCACAAGTGATACTCATTCATGACAAACACAGAATATAACAAAACTGTTATAGTTTTATTATTGAACGTATTCCATCATCTTATAAACATACAATATGTTGAATAACTAAGTTGCACAACATAATACTTCATCTCATTACTATAAAAACAGTGGGAATACAAAAATATGCACCTTGCACTAAACTGTAAGACTCAAATAGACAGAAGACACAAGAGACTTCTCCCTACAAAACAGGATTGCAATAGGCTAACTCGAAGCTCTGGTATTGATGCCTTCCCAATTCACCTGCCACTTTTCTGAGTTGAGAGATCTCTTTTATATATATTTGTATTGGGGAGCGTTTTCCTTTTATGCTCTACTCCACTCGCTTGTCTGATCTAATGACCATGCATGCTTCTAGTACCTTCCAAGGCTCCACGTAGGTTTTCTACATTAAGGGAAATCTTAACCTCTCTGGCCAGCTCATCTTTTGGTCACCCGACGTCTTCATCTGCTACTGGAAGTAATCATTTAGAGAGATATCCTATTGATTCCTTTCTTACTTCCGATGGGATTCTTCTTAATTTCCAGCGCAAATGAAAAAACTTGAACTAGCGCCCTCAAATAACAAAACTGAGACTGGCGCACCCTTGAACGACTTTAGACTTGGTGTGTTGCTCAACAAAAATCAATCAGTTGCACACACTACAACATTCTTTCGTGCATCTCCTTAGGCACTCTCAAAACTACTGGATCAGCACGCACAACTTTTATTTGTGCACGTGTGCAAGATGGACCCAAAACTTTGGGTGCCAACAGGCCCCCGCCATTATTACCTGGCTCGTCCTCGAGCCAAATACTAACTATTGGAGGGAGGATAGCAAAGTAAGATAAAATCATCGTTCMGTGAAACCAAACAATGGGATGGTTGGACCTAAGTAAGAGAAAATCATTAGAGTAGGTGGTGTTGATATTATGGTAGTTGTGGGAGGTATTAACCTCTACATGTAACCTTTGACAAGACTAGAATATTTCGGGAAGCAAKAGAAACCCTAAAACGATGGATAATAACCCTAGAAGACAAGTTGGCTCAAGAGAATATTTAATATTGAGTTATTAGCCTCCGGAAAGAGAAGTTGGCTCAGTCAAGTGAGATAGAGMAGTATAAATAGAGGGCGCTAGAGCTCATTTGACACTCACTCACTCACAACTGCATAAGACTAGCGGTGTGCAAGTTTGGAGAGGGAGTGAAGATGCAACTGCTGCAACTAGGATTTTGGATTTTGGTTGGACTTGGTCTCTTGGTTATGGTTTGGAATTTCTACTTGGTTTCTTGTTATTCTTGATTGGTGTGCTACCCTTGGAGAAAGGTGCACTACCCTTGGTTGGCTATTGGTATACTACCACAATTATTCTATCTATCAAGGTTAAGGTGCTTGTGGGTGGCCTTTGTGCCTATGGTTAGGTGACAATATTGCTATATTGTGTATGGAAAAACGAGCACATGTCTTTCATTCTAACAGGTTATGGGACCACACTATCTTCAGACAGTCTAACCACTGGAATATAGATTGGTATGTTATTTTTTAAGCTCGTTATAGCACTAGTTACAGCTATAGCTAGGTTTTCTAATTATGCAACTACAACAAACCCTAACCCTTATGTTCAGGAACTTATGACGAAGCATTTGACCTAATTTCTTGACATCCTCATGCACCCTAGCTTAGCACACCTCTTGGTAACCTCAGCTAGCAAAAACGTCAGGTTTAATATTTTGGTCAAAGTCAAAGACAAAAGGTTGACTTCTAGTCAAAATTGATTTTGTGGTCAAAGTTGAAATTTTAGATTTTCTAGCTTGTTCTAATCATTGAATCTTCTGATTCAGTTTCTAATCTCTTCTTGTCAAGATAGTATCTATTTTCATATTGGAAGACAAGTTGGACAATGCTACAAGGTTTCAAAGGTATGCACTTGTATATGTTATCTAAGTTATATCATCTAGAAAAACATGAGTGTGTTTGCAGGAAAAGTATTAGAGACCTTGTCCAAGTTGTAATCTTGGATAAAGTGCATTCAGAGGAACAAGTGCACCATCCATAGCAGTTGAGGCTTCAGGTTCCAAATTTGATTAAATTGTTAAGCTTCAAATTTGTGTATATCAAGGGTGATAGTTGCTACAGTACAAATTGTGAAAGCAATCTTTGAAAGATTCTATTATTACTAGGTACAATGAATACTCGACTGCATATGAATACTATTGATATAGATACTTATTGTACTTGTTCACAAGTTGAACTAACATCTCCTCTAGATAGATATTTCTCGTTTTCTCTTGTTATTCTTGTTTCGGACAGGTACCCTTGTGAAATATGTTTGATGAACAATCCTTGCAGAAGTTGTCATAGAATAAGTTTATAAGGATGACACAACCATCAGATGGGAAGCAATTAGAAAAGATAGAAACAAACTTAAAGAGACTCAAAGGAGTCATAATCGAAGGAATTCGGGAATCAAATGGAAACCAGAACAGGCTTGTGACACTTTACAGAAAGCAAAGAGAGATGCAGCAAATGGAAGCATGGACTCTCTCAGATGGAGGGATTTGATCACAGAATTCCAAAAGAAGAGCATGCATATTACTCATCCAGACATGAAGATGGGATTAGGAGGGAGCTAATCCCCAACGATATGATCCATTAAGGAATCTGTGAATACCATGAAGTATTTGTCCATGTTCTTCATTGGAAGTAGCAACCATGATAAGAAACATGTGTTTAGCTTGACTCTAGAAGAAGCCTTGAATATCCTTGTTTATCCATCTACATTTATGTTCCTATGACGAAAGGTTGGATCCTTCAGGAAAGAAGGGCATGTAATCTATAGAATATTCCATGGACTCCAACATTGAAGAAAAACATGAGGAAGAACATGAAGATTCCAAGAAAGAAAGAAAAATTCAAAACAACCAATTGAACCAGTTTGAATCCACTAGAAGCAATCAAGCAGAAGGAATGAAAGGAAGTTGTGATGAAGAACAATATATGTGAGAAATTTTGAAAAAGGCTTGAGCATTGATAGATACAAGGCAAGACTTAGGGCTAGAGGTTTCTCCCAGAAGGAGGGAGAAGATTATGTTGATAGCTTGTTCCAGTAACTAGACATACCTCTACCTGAGCCATTATATATCATGTAGTATCCATGGGTTGGAGTTTACATCAGATGAATGTAAAGATTGTTCTTCTTAATAGAGTACTTGAAGAAGAAGTGTATGTAGAGAAACCTCAAGGTTTTTAGGTACACTAGAAAGAGACCTTGTATGGATTCAAGCAAACTTGGTACAAAGTCTCTCATGTACAACATAAGTGTGGTGAAAAATTCATACGAAAGAGGAAGTATATTGAAATGGTTCTTCAGAAGTACAGGATGATGGATTTCAAATCCATGGAAAACTCCCATGATAACAGTTCTGAAGAAGTTGAGAGACTTTGATCCAGTAGACCTGTCTCTGTATCGACAATTGATTGGCTCATTAATGTATTTGGATAATACTCAGTTGGATATTTACCTTGTGGGACGTTTGAGTTATGATATACAGTTGCATGGATTGGGCAATGAGTGCAGATAACATAAGAAGTTCTACTTGGATATGTTTCATTTTGAGCTTTTCCATGATGTCATGGGCTAGCACTAAACAGAAGTATGTTACACTTAGCACTGTAGAAGCAAGGTATATTGCAGTGTGTGATGCTTGTACAAAAGCAATGTGGATATGTAAGTTGGTTTCTAGATTGTCTGATCAGGTGTTGAATTCGACTGTGATATATTGTGATGATCAGAGCTATGTGAAGCTTTCAGAGAACCCGATGTTCCATGACAGGTCAAAGCACATTGAGATCAAGCATTATATTCTTTGTGATAAAGTCCAGAGGGGAGAAGTGTTCTCCAATATATCTCCACATATCAGAAAATAGCAGATATTTTGGTAAAGCCTCTGTCCAAGATGAAAAGTTTACGTACCTAAGGGACAAGTTGGGGCTCGTGGAGACGAATTCCTTATTGAAAAAGGAATTAATTACTCCCAGGTTCAGAGGGAACATTGATATGTTATTGATTTATGGATAGTCATTTTTTAGTTCGGAAAATGGTCCAGATCGAATAGTCATTTTTGTAATGAAAATGGTCGGATAGATTGTTGATGTACCATAGACAGTGATTCCCCTTGATGTGGGGAATGGTCTAGGACAATCATTCTTCTTGGAAATCACTCTGAGTAGTGGTCAAGTAGAATAGTGTTCCTCGTCGGGTAGTCATTCTTTCAAAGTTCACAGTTGTGAGTAGTTTTGAAGAATGGTTCATTTTGGACGTTGGTGTAGGATAGTCATTTCCATAGGAAATGGTTCAGACAATCATTCCCTAGGGAAAACTCATTCTCTCCAGGTTTCATTGTGATTAATTCCAAAGGAATGGCCCATTTAGGTGAATGGTCCAAGTTCAGCAATCAGAGACAGGAATTCCCTAGGGAAGACTCATTCTCTCGAGGTTGCACTATGATTAGTGTCGGAGGAATGGCCAAATTAGGTGAATGGTCCATGGTCAAAAATCAAGGACAGATATTATTCTATGCTTGGAAAGAATAGTCTAGATAGACCAAGGCTGATGTTTTACTTTCTAAGGGCATATTCTCTTCCAGATCTCACAGATGTGAGTAGAATAATGGCCCAAATGACTCAATTTGTATCATGATATTGTTTATGCAGGTTGATATCAGATGATATGATTGTTGTGGAGACTGTATGTCTATGGATAGTAGTTGTATGCTACTATGGTGGATGTGATCCAATGGTAGTGAAAGTGTGTCACAGGTTAGTAGTGGTGTCCTACTAGGAGTGGTTGTGTACCACTGGATAGTATTTGTATACTACTATGGATAGGCACAATTGTTCTCTATTGGATGGAATTATAGCAGCAGTATGATACTATTTGAGTGCCATGGAGCCTACCACTAGTGTTGGAGTTGATTTCAAGCTAGATGGATAGTCAGTGTGTTGGTGGAAAGACATTCTCCAGACAGAGAATGGTCCAAACAGAACAAATTGTTGGTGAAAAAACATTCTTTCTACGGAGAATGGTCCAGGTTGATATTTTGTTGACATATCATGGAATGGTATTTTCCTAAGGCATAGATTGTGGCCTGATTAGGAAAATGGTCCAGGACCGATATTTTCTAAGGCATATAGGTAGATATGGATCTCTATGGACATATGACCCGATTAGAAAATATTCCTAGACTGACATTCCTGTAGGAATGGTCTTTGTAGTCCATGGCATAGATTTCAGCATATGTTGGGATAGGCATTCTTCTAGGACGTATGTCCGGATTAGAAGAATGGTCCTTATATCACTTTGTGGAGTGAGTGTCGTATTCAACATCATGCCTAATTACTTAGATGGAGTATGGCTTCAAGAGATGATGAAATTGATGCTATCAAATGATACTATTAGTGATTATGTTGGTCATGAGTTGATCTACATGATCATGAGATAACCTATTTGGCTATGATGATGTTATCGGTTGAATGGTCTATTTGTGCTCAAGACCATTCATTTTAACACCTCCCTAGCTAGGAGGGACTGTTGATATTATGGTATTTGTGGGAGGTATTAACCTCTACATGTAACCTTTGACAAGACTAGAATATTTCGGAAATCAAGAGAAACCCTAAAATGTTGGGTAGTAACCCTAGAAGACAAGTTGACTCAAGAGAATATTTAATATTGAGTTATTAGCCTCCAGAAAGAGAAGTCGGTCCAGTCAAGTGAGATAGAGCAGTATAAATAGAGGGCACTAGAACTCATTTGACACTCACTCACTCACAACTACATAAGACTAGTGGTGCACAAGTTTGGAGAGGGAGTGCAGTTGCAACTGCTGCAACTGGGATTTTGGCTTTTGGTTGAACTTTGTCTCTTGGTTATGGTTTGTACTTTATTCTTAGTTTATGGTTATTCTTTCTTGGTGCGCTACCCTTGGAGAAAGGTGCACTAACATTGGTTGGCTATTGGTCTACTACCTGAATTATTTTGTCTGACAAGGTTAAGGTTCTTGGGGGTGGCCTTTGTGCCTATGGTTGGTTGACAATATTGCTATATTGTCTATGGAAAAACGAGCACATCTCTTTCATTCTAACAGGCAAGAGGTGCCTCATGACACAGTTCTATGGTTTATAAAGGTAGTGGGGCTTGGGAGATGGAGATGGATTGCATGAGGTTATAAGTGTATAATAAAGAATCAAACTCATGACACTATGAGAAAAATTATCCTGTAACATGGGGGGCACAAGAAAATGAGCGAAGTGGGGTGTGTAAACATGCAATAGTTCTAAAGGGGCGGACGAGAGTGGTGTAGCTAAGGGAAGAGAAGATAGCATGCTTCATCAGCGAAGGTGATGAAGCATGGAATGAGTTGAATGAATGGGTTCACCTAATCAATGAAGGCAATGAAGCGTGACGACAATTTAGTAGTAAAAGAGACGGGAAGTTAATAAAGTGGAAGCTGTCCCTAACAGTAGTTGATATATCATTAAGGAGCGAAAGAACAAAAGTGTGGGGATGGTCATGTATGGAAGAGGCAGTGAAGTGTACATCCTTGAAGAGTGGTGTGATTGAATCAAGAACTCAAGGATGGGCAGAGGAAATAGCACTTAGGAGAAGGGCCAAAGAAATTGGGATTGGGACATGGAGGCATTTCTTCGTCGAATGTGGGGAGGAGAGGGTGTATTTATATAGGGGGAAAGGGGACAATAGGGAGTTGAAGACATGAGTGTGGCAGAGGTTATGTGTCAAGGACAACGTAGAAGATGGCAGTCGAGAGACAGAAATGTTGATTTGCTTTCTCGATGATCTTCTTTGTTGAATGAAGTATTATAATAGATGTTTTATTGATAAGTGTTGAACAGTGTTGGACTTAAAATGTCATGTCTCGTGAAAAATTGTTGCTGTCAGGAACTTCGTCCAATACTTAGGTTGAATGGCTACTAGGACCCAACAACAATACTTGCAGGACATGGGTACTCATGCTTTGAATATCTCAGAAGGTGAGAAAGTTGTCCTGCAGTCTTGTCTTTTTGTGTGAATGGAGTAGAATGATGGTTGAGTGAATTGATCCCCTCCATCCTAACAACTATTTGGTTGATGTGAAAGTCACAATGATGCTTGTGGATACTTATCCTCTTTATGAAGAGGATCCACTAACTGCTATCAGAACCTATTAGAAAGAGGAGTTCGTACATAAAACTCAAAATGAAAATGGAACATACTTATGCGTGAATTGAAGTGGCTAGGAGCATCACGCATGGATATTGTGCACACTAGCTAGGTTTGATTGCTAAGGTAATGAGGGTGAGGCGGTCGTTGGTGGGTCAAGTTGTAGCTTTGAGGATATGGTTTCAACTACTGTTGGCCGCGGGGTTTCATGTTCCAGAGGGATTGGTTATGGTAGTAGCCATTGATGGAGGAGGTCATCGATACTGGGATTTATCTCTTAGAGGTAGGATGGACTGATGAGGATCTAGTTCCTCAAAAAAATTGGGGATTGGTGGGAGAGAAGAAGGGTATGGGAAATTGCAGTGGGAGGTTAGATATTTACAGCAAGCGCTGCACTTTTTCTTGGCTGACCACCTTTTTTCTCCAAGAGCTATAATGTGAGGTGTGATTTATCTAACTCTGAATCAGTCATGGATATCTGCCTCCATTGTTTCCCATTCTCGATGAGGTTTTCGATATGCAATCCACCATCATGCTGAAGTGTCGACTAGCACCTCATCGAGAGTGCAAAATCGTTGATATTTTGGTATGTCATGGAGCCATGTCAATAATATGTCCACCGGCTCCGACCTGTCATACCGATAGAAGATAAAGTATTTTATTTTCTCTTCTGCCAGATGTGTGCACACCTCCTAGTCAAAACCTCATAAATCTTATTATTCCATCTTTCTAGAGTATCAATGTCATACGACTTGACACTTCTCCAACTTAATTCTTTGCTTGTAGTGGGGTTGATGTAGTCCTACCTGCGACCCATGACCTTGTAAATATTTTCAATTATCGAGCTCTGGGCATCTTCGTCGACATAATAATTGCAGCGGTCACATTCATATGGATCTAGGGGGATGACCACATGCAGGGTGTTAGTCTCAAATGACATTTGGTGCTTTTTCAATTTCAACACCATATTGTTATAGAAATCCCAATCGATCCCTAGCAATGTAGGGTAGGGATATGACTCATCCATGATTTCAAAGACTTCAAAGTCGACCTTATTTTTTACTCCTTATGTATTCACCTCAACCTACTCCAGCCAACCGATGGGGTAGATCTTACACTGGTTGGATAATCGAAGCTGAATGGGTGACCAAACCAAATTTGGTTTCCCCATCACCTCCCAGGAATTCTTGGCTAAAATGTTCAAATTGAATCCTAGATCCAACATGATTCCATCCATATCATACCCACCAAGCTCAGTTGTTATCTTAAACTCTCAACCAATGCACTTTTTCTTGTTGATTTGGTAGACATCCCTTTCTAGTAGTGGAGCTGCAATAGTGGTCTCCTCTCCTTGTTCTTTCCTGTAAGAATTTAACATATGAGTCAACTTGCTTGCAACTTTTGGATCTATTAGCAACCACAAATAGTAGTGCAAGAAGGTATTGACTTGATCTTCTACCTCTGCCATGTGACCATGGTCGTGCAAGGATTTTGCACACACTACGTGATGTAACTCTTCTTGTTGGTGTTTGTATGCTTCTTGCTCATTACGTCACAACATAATCTTTTTGTGTTCTTCTTCTATTGATCTTTGGGTGGTGCACTAGATTTCATCATGCACGCAAGCTTCCTCCAAAGATATTTGTGTTGCGCACTATATCTCTTTGCATGCATGCGCTTCTTCCAGCGAACTTTGTGTCTCCTGGTACACTTCCTCATGGATTTGTGCTTCTTCTAGCGACCTCTATGTCGCCCTTTGAACTTATTCTCAAACTTGTTCCTCTTCAAGGGACCTCTGTGTCGTGCATTGTAGTTCCTCATGCACTCATTCTTTCTCCAAGGCTTGTTGTGCATCATGTAGAAATTGCTTCTTATAAGTCACATCAAAATTAGCAGGGGGTTAGGGGCCTTCCTAATATTTTATTCTTCTTGTTGACCTGAACTTTCTCCAAGTTCTAAATCTTCCCCTGTCTTCGCCCCTCCATAGGTTACTACCCGTACATTTCCTTCTCCCTTCTTCTTCTAGTTTCTATGTGGTTCATCATGCACCATGTTATAGTTACCCTTCTTGTCCTCCCATTTTTTCTGCAAATCTGGACAATCCTCAGTTACATGTTTGGGACTATAACAGTATGCGTAGGGCACGTGTGACTTAGTGCAGAACTGTGAGACATGACCAATCTCACTGCAATTGAAGCAAGTGGGGGGTCTTTCGCCTCCTCCACCATCTCCTCATCCTCATCCACATCCATACCCACCTTGAGTTCCTCCTTGATACCAGCCTTTTTCTTCGGCCCTAGGCTCACCACCCTTTCATTCCTTTTACACTCAGAATGCATCCCGGGTGTTATCTTGCATCATTTGGAGGGAGCGACAGTTATTGATGTCGAGGTTGATGGACTTACAGAATTCACAGAAGGGGGTGTGATTTGTTGCTTGATACTTTTGTAAGTTGGGGAAACGGGGTGGCACATGGCCCCACTGTTGGAATATTTCACACTATTCTAACTGTACAAAATTAAATGGACTCGGTGTGCCAGTCGCCACATAATTTGGAAGCACCTGGCACTCATCTCGTCGATGACCTTTTGAGCAGTATGTAGTGCACCACACATGTTCCCACACAACTTTATCCTTGGTCATATCTTTCAACTGTATTGTTAGTGTTAAGGTTTAAGATATCATTAGGTTTATTTTCAATTTACTAGATAACCATATCATAGATAGGATCACTGAGAGAAACACAATCACAAGATACACAATATTTATCCTGGGAAACCCTCATGGGAGAGAAAACCCAAAAAAAAATTCCTTAATATAGATAGCCAATACAATGCCAAGACAATAAACCAAACACTAGAGAATATCCTCTACTAAGCACTCCACCTTTATCTCTCTTCCTTCTTCCGGCAACTGGCAACTACAACTTCCTTCAAACTTGAGCACTAGATGAGTGAGTTGAGTGAGTGATCAAATGAGGCGTTGGCTTCCTTTATTTATACAAACTGGCAGGAGCTGGAAAGGTGTATCTTCATTGGGCAAGGCCGACTTGTCTTCTTATTGGTTAAATCCACTTTAAGTAGCCTGGGGGCCGACTTCTCAATTCGCATAATATATTTAGGGCTTGACCAATCCACAAAAGGGGATTTGGTCAATTACAATGCCTGACATGATCAATCCACAAAATGGGATTGATCTAATGAATAATAACTCAATAATAAATAGAATACTCTTTGTAGTTACAATATTTCAACACTCCCCCTTAACAAGAAGGGTATTCTACAACATCATCGGGAGAGAGAGAGGGCAGCAACATCAACAACATCTGGAACATTGACTGGCATATCTATAAATCATTCAAAGTTTTTCTCATCATCAATATCATCATTCATAATAGGGAGTTGGAATGGAATCATCATCATCTGCATCAACATGGATTAGTATAACACTAATACATCATCATCAATAACAGCATAAGGCTGATACAACATCAAAAACAGCCATATCACAGCACAAAGATTGGAGCATCATCAACAACAACAGTATCGCAGCACGAACATTGGAGCATCATCAACATCAACACTAGGCTGGAAATATTCAGCACGAAGCTGGAAATCTTCAACAATAGGATGGCATCACAGCATGAGGCTAGCATCACAACAACATCATCACGAAGCTGGAAATCTTCAACACTATGTTGGCATCACAGCACGAGGCTCGCATCACAACAACATCAACACAAAGCTGGAAATATTCGGCACTAGGCTGGAATCAACACTACTCCCCCTTTCGAGGGAGGTCCTTTCGGACTACACCAAGCTTATCTCGAAAGTGCTCAAACTTTACACGAGATAGAGGCTTGGTCAACACATCGGCAACCTGTTCATCTGTTCTAACATACTGGAGCTTGATGGTTCTTCTCTGCACCATATCACGGATGTAATGATATCGGATCTCTATGTGTTTTGACTTGTCATGGAAAACACAGGGTCCTCTGTCATCTTTATGAAACTCTGGTTATCACATAGGATCACGGTGACTTCCATCTCCAGATCAAATAGATCTGTCAACAACATCCGAAGCCATATTTCTTCACAACTGGCAGAACATGCAACAATGTATTCTGCTTCTATCGTGTGAGAGAAATGATTGATTGCTTCCTTCTCTGCCATGAGATCATCGTTGACCCCAGAATGAAACAACACCCTGAATTTCTCTTTCTATCAAAGACAGAAACCAAATTCCAACGTACCCTTAAGGTATCTCATCACATGTTTTGTGGCAACAAGGTGAACACGTCGGAGAATCCTCTTTACACACATCGAGCTTTGTACATATGCAACATGCTTGATCTATTTAGATCAATCTTGAAAGTCAATACTAACTTATGTTCTAGTCTCATGGAAGAATCCATATCCTAGTCTTTCTGACTAGATTCCTTCTCTCTCACTGAAACAAGGGAATCTTCCTAGAAGATTTTGTATCTCCTAGAAGTTTCTGAAGCTACGATCTAGTCTTCTCATGGCATCTGTCTCCCAATCTTGGAAGTTGTCTCTTCATCTGATCCTTTCTGAGATTAGGATTATCCTTGATTTCTTCTGAGTCTACAAGGACTTAATCATCTATTACATGGTATACTTGGTATTGAATACCAAGTCTAAATATGAAAAACTGAGTCAGGTTTCAAACGAGTTATGCTTCTCATCAAAGTGGCTTCATTAACCTTTGAAGAATTCTGTTGTGAGTTATTGTTCTAATGTTCAGTCATCTTTGGAGCCTTTTGCTCCTTACAATCAATCTCCATACGAGATACTATGGATTTCAAAAGATAGCTTCTTCTTCATCTTCTTTAGTACATGAATGTATATGGTTATGTACATAGTCTGCTTCATGTATCATCTAATATGTTTCCTTCTGCAACCTTCACTATAGCTTCCTCGGGGTTATCACCTATGACCTGAAATAAGGTCAACAAAACAACAAGCAAGAATAATACTCTTTTGATAATAGTAAATAAAACAATAGCATGAATAATCATCACAGTAGCTCCTTTAGAGCTTTCACTTGTGACCTATCTAAAACAAGAATCAAAAGTAAGAAATACAATACGAAATGAGATCAACACTCTTCTAGTGTTGTGATCAAACATTTATCCAAGGTAACTTGGAATCAACACAAGAAGTTTCTCCTAGAGGAGATGTTAGTTGTATCTGGTAAATTATTACATTAAGCATTTATCTCAATATGCTCACATGCTACCAAGCATAATACTTTTCAAAGACTGCTACCTCAACTATAATGTTTACTTGTAATGGTGTAGTTATCAACTTTGTCATGTGCAACTTTGATTCTTATCAACTTAATTAATCAAACCTGGAACCTAGAGTCTTGTCCTCAAGAATGAGTGTGTTGATTTTCTTTCAAGTCTCCTTCACTCAAGATGACGAGTGTTTTCTTCAACTTGTCTTTTGTACTAAGACAATATGTTATCTTGATAGAAGGTTGGGTTAGAGGATAAACTATATGATCTCAACTTTAATCAATCTAATACTTTGACTTAAATTTTGACCAAAGGTTAGTATGATGGTCATAGCTTCAACATGCAACTTAGATCAAAATAATGTCATAACAAGTAGATGCATATTAGAATAATCAAACATGGGTTGCATTATTCCTCTGAATGTGTTGGATCTTGAGATCCTTCTAGATCTATGGCAAGAGATCCCTTCTCCAACTCTTAAAAACTTCAAGGGTGACTGCAACTGGTACTACAAGTGATACTTCAATTGACACTACAACTCCAATTGATACTGCAACTGATTCTGAAACTACAACTGCAACTTAGGGTTTTATGAGGAAACCCTAATTTTCAAACTTCAAATTTTGAAATTATGATCCAGGGGCTAGATGCACTAAGCTGAGGCGAGTAAGATGGTGCAGTCAGATTTCTGAAAATCCAAATTTTAACCCTTAAAACTTGACTAGACTGGTACTTCTGGTACTGGTTCCAGTTTCCTAGTTTTCTGGTACTTTCGATTTTCTGGTTTTCTGGTATCTGTGAAAACTAGGGTTTCACTTTTCGGGAGTTCTATCCACTGAAAAAGTGCGTTGAAGGTTCCAAAGAGTTCCCTAGGATAGGGTGCACTTTTCTAGATTATTTTTAGGCTAAAATTCCTCTTCAATAAAAAAACCCTAATTTTCTTGTACGACAACAGTGGTGTTTTTGTTTATCTAGTGAAATATGCTCTCTTCAGCTTAGCTCTGATACCATGTTAAGGTTTAAGATATTATTAGGTTTCTTTTCAATTTACTAGATAACCATAGCATAGATAGGATCATTGAGAGAAACACAATCACAAGATACACAACATTTATCCTAGGAAACCCTCATGGGGAAGAAAACCCAGCAAAAACTTCCTTAATATAGATAACCAATACAATGCCAAGACAATAAACCAAACGCTAGAGAATATCCTCTACTGAGAAATGCACCTCTCTCTCTCTTCCTTCTTCTGACAACTAGAAACTGCAACTTCCTTCAAACTTGTGCACTAGATGAGTGAGTTGAGTGAGTGATCAAATGAGACGTTGGCTTCCTTTATTTATACAAACTGGTAGGAGCTGGAAAGGTGTCTCTTCACTGGGTAGGGCCGACTTGTCTTCTTAGTAGTTAAAACCACTTTAATTAGCCTGAGGGCCAACTTCTCAATTTGCATAATATATTTAGGGTTTGACCAATCCACAAAAGGGGATTTGGTCAATTACAATGCCCGACATGATCAATCCACAAAAGGGGATTGATCTAATGAATAATAACTCAATAATAAATAGAATACTATTTGTAGTTACAATATTTCAATAGTTAGGTTGGCCAATTGGGACTCAACTTGTGCCAACCTAGTCGATATTTTATCGCCTCCAGCTGTGGCTTCCGAGCACATTGAGATTTTTACTACCTCATCCTGAGTCATCACCTTTTGTTGGGTGAGCGAGACTCGGATATGGGGTAGCAACCTCGCAATGAACCATTCTCTGTGTTGCACATCCTATATATGGAATTTCAACCTATCCAACAATATTTTGACCAATGGTCGTAGTCTTGGATGGTCTCTCCTTCCTTCTGCTTTATTTCCTTGATTTATGTAATGCATTGGGACTCTAAATTCAACTTCTGAAATTCCCGAAGTAGGTCCTATTTGATCTCATCTAGGGACCTCGCATGTCCTGTTAGCGCAACAGATTTATATTTCATGTACCATGTCACAGATCAATCCCTGAATGTAGTCTCCAGTTGTGTGATCTTAAATGCCTCATCTATAACTCTCTTTACAGACCATATTGCTTCACAAGTGAACCCGTGTTGCTCGACATCATCTTTACCCATTCCATGGAACACGAGAAATATATTTATTGGCCATCTTGTG
Organism: Picea engelmannii; assembly: GCA_009831015.1. NCBI lineage: Eukaryota > Viridiplantae > Streptophyta > Pinopsida > Pinales > Pinaceae > Picea > Picea engelmannii. The sequence goes on along the minus strand of ML780161.1, from coordinate 210,291 downwards.
ACCAGGGTTAGTTCGACTCTTCAAACTGTTGTTTTTTGGATCCTTCCACACCACTATCACATGGGGTAAAGTATTGTTGACTTCACCTTCTCCTTCACTCATGTCATCACTTCTTTCCTCTTCTTCTCTCTCTTCAACTTCAACCTCTTCATTGTTTGTTTTGTGTTCTTCTTGATTAAAAATGTGCAAGGGGGGTGGAACAAAGGGGAAGTAAGACCATCTTCTCCTGAAATTTTTTGTGAGGGGACCCAAAGATCCATTTAGTTGCAGCCATGCAAGACCATCCAACATGATCAGTTTGTCTCCCCCATGACTAGGGGATCCTCCATCTTCCTTCCAATCCGATGCATCCACATTATGCACCTGCTCCTCATGATATGACTATGCACCCCCACTGTACGCTCCTGCCTCTAGTCTGATCCACGTACTGCCACCACATGAAACATCTCTCAACCCGATCTATGCACTCATAGAGTTGGTTTCTCCACCCAACACATGACTTCTCTACGCACCATTCATTGGGCTACTCAGCGTACCACCACTACACTGAGAGAAAAAATCTCGTCAAATTGGTGCCTCACTAGACTATATGATAACTTCTCTTCTTGTCAGCATGTGACTGTGTGACTCTTCCTCTTCCAAGTCCACTGACGCACCACAAATTTGTGCCCACACACCACACATATGCTCTCTTCCTCTTCTCAATGTTGCGGCATACCGCAATAGCCAAAGGGTACGGGCTTCGTCACCTAGGATCTCACTACCACTACTGTCACTATTGGTATCTTCAATTCCAAGTCTCTTCGCAGGTCGGGTCTCGCCTATTCTCCACTCTGGTACAACATCCTCTCCCATGCCATTATCTGGCGTGAGCCTCCTCTTCATCCTAGGCCAAACACCTCGCTACGCACCCTTGGCTAACTCTTCTCTATCCTTATGGTCATCTCTCTCTCTCTGTGAGATCAACTCTTCTTGCGTATCTTTTAGCTCTTTTTCTCTTCTACTCTTATGGGTCCATTCCAGTCCTCACCTCGTCTCAACAACTTCTTGGATTCTCCTCATTGGATCCATTATCAGGGTCTTTTTTTTTATCCCCCACCTTTTCCAAAACCTCCCTTGGCGCTAGGGGGTTTACTCATCCATCCTATTAGGCTCCATGCACATCATTCTTTTTTCTAAGAACAACATCTTGATCTAAAGGGGGATCTCTTCTAGCATCTTCTTTTTGGGACCCTCTTCAAACTTTCTTTTAGCCTCGCTGAAAGAATCATTATATTCTATAGCAAATTCAACAATATAGCCTTCTTTTACCCCGGAAAACCAGAAGTCAATGGCCTTAGTCCACTTTCTATCCAATGACTTCAGGCTATCAAGCTTGGCTTGATCCCATACTATCGGCTTCGATGGTAAAAAAGCCGAGATAACTTCTACTTGTATTTTTAACCATTCATGCAATAAACATGGAAATTCTACGAAAAAGAGTTCATGTAGATCAAAGTAAAGATATCTACCTTTCCATTCTTTCGTGTGCACCCATAATCCTTTCATCTCTTTTAGGAAAAACTCATCCTCCTTCTCTTATATCTAGTCTTGAATCTCCTCCTTAAATGGATGCCACCACATTTCTCTCTCCCTCCATCAATCTCAACAAGACTTCAAGTCCCAGCAACAAAACCATTTATTGGTGCTAAGTTATGCAATGTTGTTGCTTAGGTACATGTGTGTGCGTGCACTGACCTTCGTAACACTAGGGGGTTTAAGACCTAGGGTTCATCCCAAGCGTGTCCAACAAAAAATCATAAGCATCGACATATCAATCCTTGGTCTAGGCCGAGGAAGGTCTCACCGGAGATGCAAAGAGGATCACCGAGACCATAAGGTCTTGTGTTGGGGATGGAGGATCAAACATAACTAACAAAACTGAAAATGGCATCCATGTAACTCATATTTGATAATCTCACAAGTACTAATAATTAACACAATACATGCACATGTGTTACTCATTCATGAAAAAACATAATTTAACAGAACTGTTATAGCTTTATTACTGAACGTATTCCATCATCTTAGAAACATACAATGTGTTGAATAACTGAGTTGCATAGCATAATACTTCATCTCATTACTATAAAAATAGTGGGAATACAAAAGTATGTGCCTTATGCTAACCTGTAAGACTCAAATAGATACACGACACAAGAGACTTCTCCCTACAAAATAAGACTACAATAGGCTAACTCGAAGCTCTGGTACTAATGCCTTCCCAATTCACTAGCCACTTTTCTGAGTTGAGAGCTCTCTTTCATATATTTTTCTGTTGGAATTTTTTTTTCCTTTTCTATTATGCTCCACTCGCTTGTCTGATCTAATGGCCTCGCACGCTTCTAGTACCTATCAGGGCTCCACGTAGGTTTTCTACATCAAGGGAAATTTTAACTACCCTAGCCATGTCACCTTCTAGCACCACGACATCTTCATCTATTGTTGGCAATAATCATTTCAGGAGATATCTCAGTGATTCCTTTCTTTTTTCCTTTGGGATTCTTCTTGATTTCCAGTGCAATTGAAAAAACTCTTACTGGTGCCCTCAATTGACAAAACTTAGACTAGCATGCCCTTAACCGCCTTTAGAATTGGTGTGTTTCTCAACAAAACCCGATCTGCTACACGCACTACAACATTCTTTTGTATGTCTCCTTAGATGCTCACAAAACTATTGGATGAGCGCGGACAACTTTCGTTTATGCGCGCGCGCAAAAATGGGCCCAAAAAATTTAGTGCCAACAATCAAACATCCCTATAATATTGCTAAATTTTCCGGACTATATGGTTTTTTCCTTGGATATTAAATCTCATATGCTTGGAAATTGTGTTTAATTTTAATGAAACATTTGTTCTTGCTAATATAATGCATGTATTTAAAGACTGCATTGAAGCTCTTTCTAACTCATGCAAGATGTTAAAAGAAGTTGAAAACTAAACCAATATATGTAAAGCCACAACTAACTTCAGATGCTAGAGTCTATCGGGTTAACACATTAGTTTGCATGCACAATCACCATGATAAAGCCAAATTTAGCACTTTATATAAATTTTAACACTCTGACAGGTTTCAATTCAATTGATGTCAATATGGTTGTATGGACACTCTGACTTTATTAAATTTCTAAAACTTCTATTGTATGTCATAAAGGCTCGCTCATGCTTTGAGAAGCACGATCATGGTAGATTTATCATCTAAAAGCATGATATGGTTAAAAATACAGAGTTTCAATGTGTAAATGAGAATATGATAGATAAATGCTTGAATCGTGCATCATCACAAATACAAAAGGGAGGATTCACTGGTAATATAATTCTTAGTCATGTGATTCCATTAACAATCATACTATAAAAATGTAGCAAGATAATTTAAAATTGTTTTTGATATATTTCTTCAAGTAAATACATCTTTTGAGATCCAAATCGGGCGATGGAGAAACTATTGGCATCTTGGATTTCACAAGGTGACAAAATATTGCTCTTTGGTTATTCTGTTAGGATGTTAGATATACTGGAAAAAAATCTTATTCATAAAGAATATTGTTTTTTCTCAGCTTGATGGGTCAACTCCAATTTAAAGCAGCCAGTTCCTTGTCGGTGATTGTAGTAGAAGTCCAAGCAAATAGGTCTTCTTTATTTCTACTCATGTTGGTGGGTTAGTACTGAATCTCATTAATACAAATCGAGTGATTATATTTATGAAACCCTGCACAAGACTTTCAAACACATGACTGGTCATTTTGTCATGGGCAGAAACGACATGTTATAGTATTTCAATTCAAAATATAATCTTTTAGAAATTTTGTGTCATGTGTGCTACCAGTGGATTCGTTTGAAGACATGTGGAGGTCTTCAAACGAATGTTCTTTTACTAAATAGAGGAAATGGAGTTGGTTCTAAACATGTTACGCTTCAGTTTGTTGAACTAAAACTGCCCAAACTACTAGAACCACCCAACAAATGTTATAAAACAAGCAGTAGCCAGCCAAAACTATGAGGAGAAAAAAATTTGAGATATTGGTTTCGAAACACTCTTGTTTCGGAATAAAAAATCACCATTTCGTAAAAAGCAAATATCCCTAGTATATTGTCCACACATGTAAACTAGATTCCAAGGTCAAAACGCACAATGAAATCTCAAAGAAGAATATGAAAATCAAAAAGTAGCCACACCACACACCTATGTACAAGGCACTATGAATCTCAATCCTTTATACCAGGTAGAGCTCATTGCTAGGCTCAGGCCAAGGATATTTTTCATAATAGATGAACTCATGAGCCGTTGTCGGCATCACGTGGCACATCGTGTCAGGGCCATGCCACATAGGAACAATTTTTTGCAGCCAAAGATACTAATATTGAGTGGTTTCATGAGCTAGAGAAGCTCCTTGATTATGTCCATCAAGACGTGAAAGCAGTATGAAACATAAATCATCAGTATAATGGGAAGTAGAGAATTCAGTGGTAAGTTTCGGAAAAGATAATCGAGGAAAAAAATGATCTAGACTGGGAGGTCTACTGGATACCCCAAAAAATGCCCCCAGTCCCTGATTAGGACTCATCATGCTAACTCCCATTGGTTCAAAATCAAGGAGGATGGGTTCTCAATGATGCTCATCTTCCCTAGGCTTATCTATGGAAGACATGATTTACATGATGGCTTCTTCTGAAGGAAACTCAATATCTAGGAAATCATGTGAATACAGAGAGTCAATAACCCATTCATGCAGAGTAGGTGGATCACACTCCATATGAGGATGGAGTTGTTAATAAGTATCAACAGATGTTGATGGGATTTTTGGATTGAAAATCTCAACCGGGGTGAGCGGCATTGAAGCTCCATATGATTCAACATCCTCAGGACGAGGTACCACCTAAGGATCAACAAACTCGATTGATCCACTAGTAAATGATGAAATCGTGTTGATAGGAGCAATGCTCATAGTAGGAGGTGTTGTGGGAAGGGGAAATGTTCCCATGAGTGAAGAGTCTTTGAACATCCCAACACCAACACTCATGTAATATTGTTGGATATCACTGAAAAAGGGTACATTAGACCCCACATTGGATCTAAGGTATGGAGTACAGAATGTTAGCGATCAATCCTCATTATTTTCCCTTGATGAGGGAAGTGTAAGACCCTGAAGACTTATGATAAAACTTTATCCATCTCATAGAACCAAGTGTGCCTAAGTAACATATTGTACTCAAGAGGTACATCGACAACCTTCATAGAAACAAAGGCAGTCTTACCACCTAACTCACTGGGTAAGGTGGTGATTATCTCATGGGGCTGGAACATATGTCCATCAATTTCCTTTAACAGTGTTGCAAAAGTGTCGATCTTAGGAGAGCCAAGGGCCTTCCAAAATACATAGACATAATACAAGTTAAGGCTCCTTCATCAATCACAATGCGAAGGACATTTTTCCCCATCGTCCTAACTTTGATCCGGAAAGTGGTTTGATGGGAAATCCTATGATGAACCAGATAAGAATAAAAGGTTATCGAACTCAACTCTGATGAATCAACCCTACCTATGGAATACAACAAGGCTTTCTGCTACGCTGGGAAGCTTTCGAGAACTTCAAGTGTAGACATAGCACAGGGTGACTAGGCCAAGTCTTCCACAATATTGTAGTTGTGGGTGGCCCATGAGTTGGGATTGTGTGTCATCCATTAAAGAACTCTCTTCAGGTGGAAAAGTGGTGTGTGAAAGGATGGTTTCTCAATCAAAAGAGTGCCACCAGGATGGGAAGAAGATGTTGATTCATGAAAAGCAAGAGTAGCATCTGAATTGTCATAGTTCTTGGCTCAAGTTTGCAAGTTGATCACCTAGTCACACATGAAAAATGTAGCATTCAAGGAACACCCTTCATGTTGAGGGGTACCTAATATGCCCCCTTACGAAGGAGTAGTATTTGTTGCAACCATATGTTGAGGTTGAGGGGAAAAAAGGATGAGTTAGGACAACAAGTTGTTGGGGGGCCCTTTGTTGAGCCAAATACCGATGGATCTCATCCTTCCTAGGACACTGATGAGTAGGGTGGTCCTCCCCACAAATCATGTAGGGGAACCAAATCTTATTTTTCTCTTTCATGCCCCCCCCCCCTTGATTGTTTTGGGTGAGAGTGGTCCCTTGCTCAGTGTTGGAGTTTTTCTTTTTGTTCCTCTTATTTTTTCTTCTCGATTGATGAGTATTCTTTGGTTGTGTGGATTGCACTAAATTCGCCTCAGAGGTCTGAGTAGGGACCATTGCATTTTGAGAATTAGGGCCACAAGATTAAAGGTGTGACGAGATAAACATGTGACCCTCCTAATCAACTAATTGGCCCAAAGAGGCATGGGAAACAAAACGCACCACACCATCAACATGGGGTCCTATTTTTCACTTTTTAGGATTTGTCAATGGAATAGGAGCATGCAGGATAATATCATAAAAAGTGTTTGATTGAGAATAAATCAAATCCAAGTGTTGGGCTCGCATGATGGCTTGCTCCTCGGTAGCCACCCCGACCATACATACACCTTTGGCAATGGGTGGTAGGAGGGACTTTGTAAACCGCTCCATAAGGATTTTATCCATAATTTGGGTCTTGATCATCTTACATCTTCATCTCCACTCATGTATATGATTAGAAATGTGAGTGGAGGTATCATGTTTTGGAGATGTCAAGAGCTTCGTTCCAATCTCATACCATATGGGCAATTGGTAATGCGTTAGAAATGCCATTTCCAAGTCGTTAAAACTTTTAAAGGAAGCACCTTCTAGGTCAATATACCATTTTGCGGCACTTTTGGTCAAGGATCTTTGGAAAAGACACAAATTCACACTATCATTCATCAAATAATTAGATGAGCACCACAAATGATATGTCATGATGTGTGTGGAGGGGTCTTCTCCAAGATTTCCACTGAATTTTGGCATGTCTGTTGGCAACTTAGCAGGCATGACCAACCATGAAGGGTTGTGGGAAATAGGTTCATTTTTCAAACACGAAAAATTAGACAATTCTAACGTTGTGAGGAAAGGAAACAACGTATCAGAAAAAGAATATTGAGAGGAGGATGAAGTTCCTAGTGTCCAAGATGAACCTTGTGGTCCCCCTATGTTCGTTCTACTGGAGGGTTGTAGTGTTCCAAAAAATTAAAATCCCCCAAGGATGGTGGAACTTCTAGGAGCATGATTTCTCCCAAGATCAAACATGCTCTTGAGGGGGTTTCCCCTAGGGGTAGGTGTAGACCCTAAAGGAAAAGTGTTCCCAAAACTAGTCCCAGGGAAAAACCCCCTAGGATGGGAAGTCTAAATAAAGGGAAAGCCTCCCCACTATGAAAAGTTAACCCTAATTAGGTACATGCCCCCTGGGCATGGTGTGATAACCCATGGGAAGTTAAATCCTCCTAACATAATGCTTCCTCCATCCTGTCTAGGGACAGCCCCAAAACCACTATGAATTTTGAATCCAAAAGGTAAACCAACACACAACGACATTGGGTCGCTCATAAGAATGGTGGAGGTGGAAGGAACTCCACCCACATGTTGAAACCAAGGATCGCCCCTCCACTGAAATAATATCTAGATGTGGGCATCGAAATGGATGGGATGGGCATAAGAACACTCAGTAAATTGACAAATGGAAAATAAGACACAGTCAATGTCCCCCAAATCGAGGGACCCATAGTAAAAGGCATAGATGGTGTAGGTCCAATGGTGCTCGGGGAAGGTAATGTGGACATCACTAGGATGCCCCCAATCCCACTTGCTGATGGGATCAATGGCTTAGTCACATTGGATAAAACACTTAAGCCTGACATGGTGAAAGGGTTGCTAAAAAAAGAAAAATGTTCACTAAAAAGTTCCCTTACCTAGATAAGTATGGGTGTTTTAGGATTAGTCAAAGGAGGGTTAAAGTTTGGTGGAAGAATTTCATCGACCACTTCCACTTCAACCAAACCAATCTCCTCAAACCAAAGATGGGACTCTTCGAATTCACAGTCACCAATTTTTCGCCGCTTGAGAGGTTTTTATATCCTCGATGATTGGCTCTAGTCCTTGTAATCGATGGGACCGATGTGGTGATTCATCCATGATGAAAATAATATGTGTAAATCAAACACAATTCAACCTAAGGATGACATAGGCATTGAACAAAAGATCACAACCCTTACAAATCTAGGACAACAACAAACAAACCAATGGCTTAGGGGGGATTTCGAAAACCAACATTCTAGGGGAGATGAAGTCCCCACAAGATTGGTCGGTGAAGGTATGAGGACCAATTACAATGAACTACATGAAATAGCCCTGACTAGTGCAAGCACCCTTTATTAAGGTGGACACCCTCCATGGGAACTGAGACCATGAACGAACGTCTACCCTAGGTGCTATAGCCATGTCCCACCTATAGACACCTTTGTAGCTACCTAGTAATGGCCACTAAGGATACCACATCACAATCAATGATCAGGAAAATAGTTGCAGGTCTAACCACATGTAAGGACAGGGTAACTATGCCTAAATCTTCGAAGGCGTTACCTCACAAAAAGGTGTGGCACCAACGAAACCCTCGTTTTCATAGTAATCGAAGCGATACCAAAAACACCAAAACAAGCAGAAAGGGGTAATCTCCCTACTTTCCCTAATGCGACCCCATGCTTGACTCTTGTGTTAGAGGAGCTTCCCGAGCCACTAATTGCAAAAATGGGTTTCACATTCTTTAATGACTCTAGGTTTCGTTTTGGTGGCCTTGAAGAGTTTACTCTCCAATCCTATTCCAAGGCCCTAAACCTATCTAACATTGGTTTGCTAATAAATAAAAGAGTCTAATTGATTTTAGTTTACAAATTATTTGTTTAAGGTTATTGTTCATGTCAAGGGAAAATGGACGAAAATTTTATGGTGTTTGCTCTTGACCCAACCAAAGCGATGCAAAAATGATGATGCACTTGTTCAATTCAATGAATTCGAACTATGGGAGAGAGAAGACCTATTTTCCTTTGTAAATTTCAAAATGCAACCCCAAACACCAAGCAACCATGAAAAACAAATCAGATCCAAACTTTTGCTAAGATCTCAAACCAAACTCTTCAACAATGCACTTTGTTTTTAATGATTCAAAAGCTCATAACCAAGCAAACATTTTTTGTTTATTTTTCCAAATGTAATGCAAAGGGTTTCTTAATCTATTCAAGAACACAATGTGCAAAAGGAAAACTGGAAAATCAACAAGTAGGGGTTGTAGGAAATTGGCAGTCATGCTGAAAATCCCACTCCAATGTCTCTACAAGAATCTCACCCAAAACTTACTTATGAAAATGGATCTAGTAATGAGCACTAATCACAAGAGGGAAAACACACCAAATGCAATCAATACAAGACACTACCATATCTTACCAGATATGTTGGGAGCACTACCCAACTTCAATGGATCACTAAACAACAAACAAGCTTTCATAAGCAATCCAAACAAGCCACACAAACACACTTCAAATAGAAATCGAATGCAAAATTTGTCACAAAAGGTACTCAATCATAGACAAGATCTACAAAAACAGGCCAACCACTGATCCCAAAGACTAGATGATATGAAAATCCATATCTGTTAATTATTCTTTAAACATACTTTTAACATCTAACTTGATTTAGAATATTTGTTGATCATATTGACAGTTTTGCAGAATACTTGTGAATCTTTTTACTTATCCAAAACTTCATGAAATGATGAATAATTTGTAGAATAATGTGAGATAACACAACAGAAAATAAAAGAACTAATAAGACGTGATTTGATGACGGAGTTCACCTCTCCTAGGCTACAACTCCACGTCCCCTTTAACAGTGAGACTGCTCTCCATTAATCTCAAATGTAAAAATTACAATAAAAATGGACTTACAAAAGCCAATATTGAAGTCACTCTTCAATTCTATTGCTCAACCTCATAAACAAAGGTTACCAATGAATTCCTCTCAAAATTCTGAGAAAAATGAGTATAAACTCAACCATATGACCCTCTTTACATGCCAAATGATGCACTATGGCTTTCATACATGGAAATATGAACTAAGATCTTCATAGACAACATATTAGCACAAAATAAACAACAACATCATGTTCCTCTCGAAAAACTGAGATAAACGAGTATAAACATGACTATGTTTGGACATGGTGCTCAATGGCACGCAAAATGAGACAAACTTGCGACTTTTGACACTCAAATCCATACATGGTATGAAACCCAAGGCACCGTGTTGTACCCTGCATTGTACTCTGTGAAAACTTGCTCTGCCTCAGAATCCATGCCCAGTCTAAATAGGGCGTGGACCCAACCATGGCCCGAACCTCATGTTAACCTCTGCATCAACTTTAAATACAATTATGTCGGCATCCTATAATGTGTGGCACCTTTGGCACATTGATTAAGGTGGTTGTACACAGGAGAGGAGGTCACAGGTTCGACCTCGTGGACCTCTCCCCAACTGTTGTTTTGTTATAACCATGTATTAATGTATATATATGGTTCATCGCATAGTTTGTTAGCCCCTCCACGCGAGCTTTGGGGTATGGTTACATTACATGTACCATAAGGCCCAGGGTTTAGCCCTCGGTCTTTTATCCACTGATTGAACCTTAACCCAAACTCAAATATAATACTTGCCATATGACTATCAAGTCATATGTTGTGGTATATTGGTAAGTTGTTAGAACATTAAGCAAGAGGTCGGGGTTCGACTCCAGTTGACCCACAATTGTTTTAAAAACCAAACCATAAAGGGCCAATGGGAGGTTGCCACGTGGCAGTCTCTCATTGGTTCACCTGTGCCATGTGTCAAATTCTAATTGGTCCACCTAGGACTATATAATTTCCATGTCACCTTGCCAACTCAGGGGTACGATATGCCATGTGTCACCCTGTGGTGTTGCCACATCAACACTGTACGACCTGTATAGACATGCCACATGTCACCCTTCTAGTGGTGACATAACTTTCTCATACAAACTTTGTTTGAGGTGATTTTTGAGCCATTGGAAAGATCTTATTGAACTCTACGCAATGAATTCCTTTTCAAAAAGATTTGAGATGGTCATTTTTTTAGCATTTCCGGATCTTCCTGGACCTCTTTAAGTGTTTCGGATCCTCCTGCATCACCAAAGAAACCATATATGATCACATAAATCTCAGTATTATTCAATTTTCCCAATTTAATTGGGGTGTCATGGGTCAAATTACTTGCAACATATGACTAATCACTTGCCAACAATGGTGCAACAAGTGACACCATGCAAAAAAAATTTATAAAAAGAGAGATCTAACTCGGATCCACTTAGATATCAGGGATCTAACCTCTAAGGGAGTAGTAAGGAAGAAAATAATCAAATCAAAACATAGGGTAAAAGGTAAGGGATTCTGAACTAGAGAATAAGCAAATATCCTTCCCGAGTGGATTTGTCAATTTTGTTATAGAGAAAATCTCACCAATACTATGGCACAATCTCCCTATTGATCCTAGACAAACAAATAAGCTATACTTCTAATGGATTTCCTTATATGCAAGCAAATTCTTTTCCTTTTAACCAAGAAAGGTGGTGAGCATACATTTCGACCAATGGTTGTCCTCGTGTGTCCGGCTGATGCAACTCTTGAGATCCATCTCTAGCTCATGTTATTTGCTTCCTGCACACAAGGATACAAACAACTATCGATCTACTATTATTCTAGTGTTAGGAACATCAAGTCCACTAGATCTATCATGATCTATTTAATATGAGACCATATCTATCTTATAAAATTGAATTGGACAATGCAGATAGGGGAAAACCAATGATCTATTAATTAAAATGAGATAAATGCATCAATAACATTATATCTTTAGTGTAGATTCATTCCCCCTTGCCCCTTGCTCCTTGCTCCTCCTCAACTCTTCAACCAAGCTAGGAAACCTGATTGCAACTGATGTAGATGGAGAAGTACCTCTGAATTTTAGTAGCATGTATCTATAAATGACCCTTCCTTCCTATTATTGCACAATTTGTACTTTCCCAAAGCCCAAGACAAGTGAGGCAAGATTGGTGTAACAAGGGGGTGACCTATCACTATCACCTTAATAGGAAACCCATTTCTATTTAGGAGCATGTTAATTTTACCGCAAGGGAGATGTCCCTAGTGACCTAAAGGGCTGATGAAACTAAGACAAGGATGCAAGAATACCCCCCTCTCATTGGTCACTCAAATAAATAAATAAGCGGTCTTTATGTCTTAAGAGATGAAGCAAATGTAATGGATAAAGTGTACCTGCCCAGAACAAGACAACAAGCAAATATATGGCAATTTTCATGTACAAAATTATGTTAGTTCTTCAATAATACAACGAACCTATGAAATATAAGTTGACTGATATAAAATTGCAGCAATATGAAGGTTTACAATAGCAATAATTATTTTATAACAATTGCAAGAAATATGCCTCAAAATTGCTTGAAAAGACAATAAAAAGTTATCTTTTAATAGGCAAAATGATAATCAATTGTCACTTGCAATTTCTGAAGTGTCTAACTAGCATTAAAGGTCAATTTCACATAAAATTTGATGTTGTTAGATGGTTGTGGCAATATTTTATAACAACAAAAAATAGGTTAGTGATCTAGGCTAAACTAGGGTTAGAGATAGTTACTAAAAACTTAGGAGGAGAGTGTTTGAGTGTTTAATCAATCCTTCAATAAGAGAGAGGCTAGAACTAGTGCCTTTTAGGGCTTATGGAATCAAGTGGATGACTTCTTCTAAGGCTGCAAATTAATTTTGATAGTGCACAAAAGTCTAAGAGGGAGAATGCATAGGAGAAGTAGTAACTTAAATCCCCCTATGCATTTTCCTCAAGAAACAAGATACTAGGGTGTAGGAAATTCTAGGCCCTAGCACCTTGCTCTCCTTAGGCTTCTTATGGGATAAGAACTCAGGCAAAGATAACTAGGTCAAGACCTTAGAGTGCTAGGAAACTAGGGCTCTAGGGTTTCACTAGTCACTAGATCAATTCAATGAAAAGCTTCACAAATAGAAAGTAAGAAAGTAGTAATTCAAGTTCCTTGATTCAAGCATTAAGTATATCATGCAATTTCATAATATTGTATGAGCAAATAAAACCATACATAAACCATTCAATAGATGACAAAAAATGCAGATTTTACCTACTTGCACCAAGAATAATCATGAAAATAACATGCAAGATCACCATAAAAGCTTCCAAGATTGATCTAACTTGCAAAATTCAGCCTTATACAAGAGTGTGCCTCACAATTTCAACCAATATCCCTTACTAGGGCGCAAATTTCAGACATCTCCTCTTGTGTGAGGAGTTGTGATGTAAAAATGAATGTACTTTATGTTTATTTATAAAAAACGGGTGACCTTTAATTAATTTCAGGTCAAATAAAGGTCGGCCTGGCCAATTTACAAATAAATTAAATTTAGACATAAATAAAATTAATTAGTATTTAAAAACACTTCCAAGGGTGTCCCCATGCCCTTCTAGGGTAACATTGAGGCCCTTAGGTGGAACGTTGGGCCTAAAAGGTAGGGCGTTTGGCCTCCAAAGGCCCCAGATGAAGCCCACATGTGCCACTGGGCTCATAAATGCCTCCAAAATAGAAACCCAAGCTCTGGATAACATCCAGAGTCATGATGATGACGTCATGGGCCTTCTAGGGCCAACGTCTATGTGGAAGAGGAAGATCCCCTTGGATCTAGGTCTGTCAGGGTGCCTCCAAAGGTGATGTCCTTCTTTCTTCCTGGTGCAAATCTCTAATGTCTTCTTGCCCCTGGTTGGGGTCACAACATCCATCAGTGGGCTTTCAGCCCCATGAAGGTCTGAGCTAATCATTCCCCCATGTGTACCTTTCCACTAGGCAAGGTCTTGCAACAACAACAAGTACACCCTCTAGGGGTTCATAATTCATAGGGATAATAACATGTAAATCAAATCCAATAATCAAATTACCCAAACATGTGGATCAAACCCCCTTTTACCAAGACAAATGCTCAAAGACGTTATGCAATTTAACAAATCAAGTTTGGAGAGGGTCTCAGAGTGTCCTATTGGGCTAATCCTCCTTAAGTTTGAGGTGTTTCCTAGGCGAGAGCCAATCTAGGTCATGCAAGTGTATGAGGTAGCATGGGGTAAGTGTTTTGGCATGGGGTGCAATGTGTAACACCCTGTTTCCCCCAGTTTATAAAAATAACTGGACTGGCCAAGAACTATGGCAAACTCATAAATGTGAATATGTGATGTAAATGGACCTTGAGGAAAAGGTCAATGAATGTGAATAACATTATGAATTTTATTGCAGGACTGTTGAGAGGGGATGTGCAGAAAAAGAGACCACGATGGCGGTGGAAGGCACCTGGAAAGGTGGCGTTAACTTCCATCGAGAATTAATACCGTATTTGGACTCCACTGGCCCGGAGAACCAAAAGCGGCTCGCTGGCCCTGAATTAAATGTCTCGCAGGCTGGTAGGTAGATGGTTTAATGAGGGATGGGAGGTGAACCGCMCATCCGTAGAGCCATCAGGCCTGACCAACGCGAGGGTAATCGTGCCACACACAACCTCGCAAGAGGGTAAGGCGTGGGGTAGAAGCGATTAGGGGCAGACGCGAGGGGAGAAATATGGCAATAAGCCGAGTGAGTGATAGCAGAGAGGAAGGATTACAACCTTCGCTCCTGGTCACTGGCAAACAGAGACGCAGTCTCACAACATCGTGGTCTCAGCTCGGGGGTGGCTAGTGGTAAATCCGTTGGGAGTCGCTAAGCCTACTGTTGGGTGGAAACGGGCACCCCTCTGAGCAGTTGCTTAACCCTGGTGTTATTTCTGATAAGTGTTTTGCCTCTGGCATCTGGAAATATATGTATTCTGATAATTATGTTCATAAGCTGTGAAACTGTGAATGTTTTCATTATAAGAAGGTCTGTGTGATATTTTGATCAGTACTAGTAGTCGTATATGCTTATAACAGAAAAACCACGCATGGATTATGTTGATAAATGAATCTAACTATGCATAAGTTGAACCAAGTCAAACTTCCAGTCTACTCTTGGGAATTTGTTTCCCCTTATTTGTCTCCAGGAATGCCCCAGAATAGACCTCTTCGCAGAGATTCCCTCCTTGGAAAGGTTTACCAAGAACCTAGAAAAAGGACTTGAATGTGCAAGTCTTAACAACCCTGTACGAAGAGGAATGACCCTTTTAAAATCCCGAAGTAGCAACGTAGAGAGAAGTATTGATCAACGGATGAGATCCTGTCGGGGGATCTGCGGTCATTCACGACCGTTAAATCAAAGGAATAAATGAGGGTGTTAATTGCCTTAACCCTTTTTCCTCTATCTTTGTGAATAGAGAGGAACTCAGAATCGTAGACCCCTAGGGTCCATGAGAACATCTGGACCGTTGGTTTTTCCATGTCCAAAGAGCAGTGGGAAAGGGCGCGGCATCGGGACCGATCTAAACCGTCAGATCTTAGCTAGAAAACCTGAGAGTCGTTAGATATATAGGGAGATATATGAGGGTTAAGCCCTCGTGAATAGGGGAAAAAGAATCTGAGCCATCCATACGAGGAGGACAGGTGGCAGAGATCCAGGGATCTCGCGAACTCGGAGGTTTGCAAGGTAAGAGCCCAAAGGTTGGATGCTCCAAGTCATGAGTGGCGAAGCCACGAGAGGATCAGGACCATCCATCCGAGGAGGACAAGTGGCAGGGATCCAGGGATCTCGCAAACTCGGAGGTTCACAAGGTAAGATCCCAAAGGTTGGGTGCTCCAAGTCATGAGTAGCGAAGTGCCGAGAGCCGAGCACGAGAGAACACATGGAAAAACTTCAAGGTGGGGCCCGCGTGATTGACGGGTGGACACGCATCGCCTAGAGAAGGGAGTCAATGCACCGTTGACTTCTCGTGTCTCGGGGATTCGCAGGAGAAGGGCATGAGAGCTCAACCCTTGGACTTACGAAGTCGCGAGTAGCGAGAATGTGAGAGGGAAAATTAAATATCGCTTCTCGAAGGTTCGTGAAGGGAAGGTGCCAAGGTTTGACGCTACAATTCGCGAAGGGGCGAGTTGCGAGCAGTGCGAAGGGAAGGTCCACTTTCGCTGACTTTCAAGTCTCGGAGGATCGCATAAGGGAGGAACGAGAGTTCAACCATTGAACTCACGAAGCGACAAATAGCGAGAGGAGATAGAGTTTAGCCTAGCCGGCGGTCATGCGCAGAGGGCGCTGACAGAAGGAAGCTATATCCATTTTGTGATCTCGGGTATCGATGATTTGTGAAGAAAATTTGAGGGTCTTCGACTCACGACTCGCGAGTTGTGAAAGGCACCTGCATTTAGGTGTGTATGTGGTCCTATCGAACTAGGGACTAAAGAAATTGAGCTAGTGCCTTGTCGTTAAGCGGCGGGTAGATCTGGACGGCCAAAATCTACACGCCCAGATCTACGGCTAGTGTTTCATTCCGAAGCCCCCTCGTCATTCTACCTTCAAGATTGGACTCAATTGTATCGCTGAGTCGCGAAACACGAAAAGGTGCCTGGTTTGTTTGGCCTGTGGTCCTAACCCACGATCACAGGGAGGTGAACAGGGAAGAACTAGCCTGCACTAGACCCCCGTAGGACTTCGGGGATTCTGTCCCTTGAGGAAAAACGAAAATTTTATTACGTTGTAGTGGGTATGTGACAAATTGGTATCAGAGCATGGTTACAACACTCGGTCTGATTGGGCTCATGCACAAGTCCCGCATAAGCTCCATTCGAAGTACTCCTACGAAGAAGTAACCCCCTAACGTAACTCTCTTGTCTAGGATTGAAAACTTGGAAACAAGAACCCGACTGTGTATGCATGTGAAAGAGTTATAAATTATGCGTAGATTATAAAAATATATCTAACTCTTGACTAACAATCAGCGTTTGTCTTTTCACTCAAGCGGATGATCAGCCGTGGG
>ML780161.1:155745-188867 GCA_009831015.1 Picea engelmannii | reverse complement strand
TGACCAGCGCGAGGGTAATCGTGCCACACGCAACCTCGCAAGAGGGTAAGGCGTGGGGTAGAAGCGATTAGGGGTAGACGCGAGGGGAGAACTCTGGAAATAAGCAGAGTGAGTGATAGCAGAGAGGAAGGATTGCAACCTGCGCTCCTGGTCACTGGCAAACAGATACGCAGTCTCACAGCATCGTGGTCTCAGCTCGGGGGTGGCTAGTGGTAAATCTGCTGGGAGTCGCTAAGCCCGCGGTTGGGTGGAAACGAGCACCCCTCTCAGCAGTTGCTTAACCCTGGTGTTATTTCTGATAAGTGTTTTGCCTCTGGAATCTGGAAATATATGTATTCTAATAATTATGTTCATAAGCTGTGAAACTGTGAATGTTTTCATTATAAGAAGGTCTGTGTGATATTTTGATTAGTACTAGTAGTCGTATATGCTTATAACAAAAAAACCACGCATGGCTTATGTTGATAAATGAATCTAATTATGCATAAGTTGAACCAAGTCAGACTTCCAATCTGTTCTCGGGAATTTGTTTCCCCTTATCTGTCGTCCAACAATGCCCCGGAATAGACCTCTTCGTAGAGACTCCCTCCTTGGAAAGGTTTACCAAGAACCTGGAAAAAGGACTTGAATGTGAAAGTCTTAACAACCCTGTACGAAGAGGAATGACCCTCTTAAAATCTCGAAGTAGCAGCGTAGGGAGAAGTATTGATCAACGGATGAGATCCTGTCGGGGGATCTGCGGTCATTCACGACCGTTAAATCGAAGGAATAAACGAGGGTGTTAATTGCCTTAACCCTTTTTCCTCTATCTTCGTGAATAGTGAGGAACTCAGAATCGTAGACCCCCAGGGTCCATGAGAACATCTGGACCGTTGGTTTTTCCACATCCAAAGAGAAGTGGGAAAGGGCGCGGCATCGGGACCGATCTGAACCGTCAGATCTTAGCTAGAAAACCCGACAGTCGTTAGATCTATAGGGAGATAGATGAGGGTTAAGCCCTCGTGAATAGGGGCAAAAGAATCTGAGCCGTCCATCCGAGGAGGATAGGTGGCAGAGATCCAGGGATCTCGCGAACTCGGAGGTTCGCAAGGTAAGAGCCCAAAGGTTGGATGCTCCAAGTCGCGAGTGGTGAAGCCACGAGAGGATCAGGACCGTCCATCCGATGAGGACAAGTGGCAGGGATCCAGGGATCTCGCAAACTCGGAGGTTCGCAAGGTAAGAGCCCAAAGGTTGGGTGCTCCAAGTCATGAGTAGCGAAGTGTCGAGAGCCAAGCACGAGAGAACACATGGAAAAACTTCAAGGTGGGGCCCGCGTGATTGACGGGTGGACACACATCGCCTAGAGAAGGGAGTCAATGCACCGTTGACTTCTCGTGTCTCGGGGATTCGCGGGAGAAGGGCATGAGAGCTCAACCCTTGGACTTACGAAGTCGCGAGTAGCGAGAACGCGAGAGGGAAAATTAAATATCGCTTCTCGAAGGTTCGTGAAGGGAAGGTGCCAAGGTTTGATGCTACAACTCGCGAAGGGGCGAGTTGCGAGCAGTGCGAAGGGAAGGTCCACCTTCGCTGAATTTCAAGTCTCGGAGGATCGCATAAGGGAGGAACGAGAGTTCAACCGTTGAACTCACAAAGCGGCGAATAGCGAGAGGAGCTAGAGTTTAGCCTAGCTGGCGGTCATGCGCAGAGGGCGCTGACAGAAGGAAGCTATACCCTTTTCGTGATCTCGGGTATCAATGATTTGTGAAGAAAATTCGAGGGTCTTCGACTCACGACTCGCGAGGTCGCGAGTTGTGAAAGGCGCCTGCATTTAGGCGCGTATGTGGTCCTATCGAACTAGGGACTAAAGAAAGGGAGCTAGTGCCTTGTCGTTAAGCGGCGGGTAGATCTGGACGACCAAAATCTACGCGCCCAGATCTACGTCCAGGGTTTCATTCCGAAGCCCCCTCGCCATTCTACCTTCAAGATTGGACTCAATTGTATCGCTGAGTCGCGAAACACAAAAAGGCGCCTGGTTTGTTTGGCCTGTGGTCCTAACCCACGATCACAGGGAGGTGAACAGGGAAGAACTAGCCTGCACTAGACCCCCGTAGGACTTCGGGGATTCTGTCCCTTGAGGAAAAACGAAAATTTTATTATGTTGTAGTGGGTATGTGACACAATGATAACATGGAAATGTAAGTCTTACTTGTGGGTGCCTTTGTAGAGGGTGAGTTGCACCTTGTCATAGATGCCCTTTTTTCCTAGCCCATTTAATGCCTTTTAATCTTAGCTTTATTATCTTTTGATCTTTTTCTTTTGTGCTTCAAGGGAAGAGTTGAGGGATACTTCCCTGGCTTGGTGACCAGAGGTGACAACGTTATCCACAAACATTTCACAGAGATGAGAAGGTTGGCTCATGATGAGACCCCCTTTGTCTTGGCTATGCCACCAAGAGCCACTACCCTAGTTTGGTGACCAGATAGGTGGTAGTGTCATACCGCTACATGCCCATGGTCATAATAGGTTGGCTCGTGATGAGACTTCATATCCACCAACTAATACCTTGAGTGTTTATTTATCTTATAGGTTCCCTTTTCTTACTGAGAATTTTTTTACTGCTTTCTCAGGAATCCCTGGGTGAAGCATCTCAAAGGTTTCATCTTTGGATTTTAACTCTTGTCAGCTACTTTTACCCTCTAGGCCTTTAGCCCCTTCTTCCCACAAGGCAAGGTACAACCCTTCCTAGTGTGGAAAATCCCAATGCCTGAACAAAGTTAGGGGGATATGAGAGGGATAAAGATGGATGGTAATGTCGATGCATTGTGAATGGAGCCGCATATAATAAGCCAAGTTGGTGCACCAACATGATCTAATAGAACTATATAAGGTGCATTTTGTAATCCACTACTGCACAATTACACACATTAAAATGTAATGCATTAACGTTTAAATAATTCATTGGTGTGTCTATTCCAAACATATGCACCGCCCTCACAAGGCACATGTACCTTGTGTTAATGTCGATAGGATTCCCCAAGAATGGTGCCCCATATCATCCTTTAGTGCATCGACTAGCGCAATAAATACACACATTGACAATTTTCAAAATACTCGGTGTGCTCAGTATGTTAATGAGCATAACTAATAGTGTAGCACATAAACACCCCGCATTATGATGCATGAAAAAAATTTGCAGTTCTTACCAATGACATTTTAAAAAATGAATTTTACCTACTCAAATGGAAAAATAATATTGTGAATACGTAAATTAAGTTGTAACAAATAAATTACATAGTCTTGTCTTGCAAAGGCATGGTTGCCACATAAATCACAAACAAAATTGAGAAGCGTTTTGAAAAATTTAAAAACGAAATGAAATCCACTGTGAATGAAGTTTGCCTACAAAATCTAGAAAGTCAGAAGCAGGGGACAATGAGGGGCTTGTAGAGGGGAAAAAACATCAATGCTTGAAGGTATCAAATGAACCATGGATGGTAAAAATAAAACCCTACTACGTTGTGCCTTCTATCCGATATACTAGTGTGGTTATAGGTGTTTCAAGATCACCCCCAACATTTAAAAATAAAATATATTTTTTTACATAATTCAAGCACAATTTGATAATTTTTCATTTAACCCTATTGTTACACGCAAAATTGTCACATCTAAGTGTCACATCTTGATTCTCCATTCCCTACACCATGAAAAACATTTTGTCATGTTCCCTAGTCATCAAAGAGAAGAAAATACACTTTCTGAAGGTCGAACACATATCTTTCCCCTTGTTTTTTGGCTTAGTTGGAGCACTGACGCCCCCTACTATGGCTAAGGGAGTGTCACTCTCAGGGTGACGCCCCTTGCTAGACCAATAAGAAGCATCACTAACGCCTGCTACCAGTGTCACTGGGAGCGTCAACCCTATTTGGGTGGTTTTAACCAATCCCACCTTATTCTATGGTTTGACACCGAGATACTTTTGGTGGTTGTGATCAAGGGATGATTCATAGGCTCGAGTCTCTCCTTTTTGGGTAATCAATCCTAACTTATGGAGGAAATATCTTTACCTTCCCTTGATATTCTAAGTTGGTTGAACCCCCCAAAGTCTCTATATAAACAAGGTTTCTCAAGGGTGAAAGGGATTAGAAAGAATTAAGGTCCGAAGTATACCAAACTTTTGTCTCATTCGTTAGCATATTTTAAGGGGCTAGATAGGAGGAGCATTCAAGGAGGCTTGCAACACATCACGATTGTAAGTTCCATTGTTTCTCATATTAATAAACTTGACCTATTTCCCTATTTTCGTCTCTTTTGAAGTTTATGTATGAATGATTGTGACCTGGTTACGATAATTTTTATCTAACTTGTTACAAGTAGTAAAAGAAGAGGATAGTTCTATTTCTTTGCAGGTAGACTATGTTTGGAGCTGCACTGGATCTAACACTAGAACCATAAAGAGCAGCGAGGAAAATAGATAGAAAAAAAGTGTTTCTTTCTCTTTCTCTTCCTCTTCCTCTCTTGTTTCATGCATAAATAAATGGAAATCTGGAATGTTAGTGTCTACTTGTTCTAGAGTTTACTAAAACCTCAATTTTCTTCCATTGTTATTTGTCCACTTGGAGCTGGACTAGATCTAACACTAGAACCATAAAGAGTAGCAGAAAACCAGACAGAAAAAGGTGTCTCTTTCTCTTTCTATTCCTCTCTTGTTTAATGCATAAATAAATGAAAATCTGGAATGTTAGTATCCACTTGTTCTACTTGTTCTAGAGTCTACTAAAACCTCAATTTTTTTTCCACTTGTTCTAGAATTTAAAACTTAATCTCATCACATAAGTATCGCAATCGCTGTGATCTCGTACAACATGCAACCAATTGTTTAGATTTCAAATTTTTTTATTTGCCGGATTCCAATGAGGGTGGGGTATTTTATTTAACCTCTCAAGCCGAGCTTGATACGGACATCCTTTGTGACGGTGCTCTGCCGCCATCGCTTTGCTATATATTTTTTCCTCGTACATCCAGAGCTCCGAGGGCAAGTGAAAGATCAAGGAATGTGACGGTACTCTCTCAGAGTGGTCAAGTTGCCCCTATCGCTTTGCCATATTTTTTTCCTCGTACATCCCGAACCCTAGATCAAGGAATGTGACGGTGCTCTCTCAGAGTGGTCAAGTTGCCCCTATCGCTTTGCCATATTTTTTTTCCTCGTACATCCCGAACCCTGAGGGCAAGTGAAAGATCAAGGAATGGAACACGCGATTCCGGCCGCAAGGAGGATATCGGGACTCTCTTCTTCGGAGTTTCTGGTAACCAACTCAGCTCTCTAGTTGTTGCCCGACGGCAGCAGAAAGAATGAAGGGCTGCGTATTGAATTGAATACATGTAAGTACTATCATCGTCTATATCATTTTTTTGCTTCGATATGTTTCCTATGGGATTGCCTGCCATGGAAGATGTAGTACGTCTGCCATAAAAGAAAAAATAGAAGAAGCATCCCCACACAGATCACCTTCACCTCAAATAAAGGGGTAGAGCTTCTCACAGGTTCTTATTGGGCTTCAAGCTAATCCCCAAATGACTTTAGACTATTTTAACAACATGGGCTCTCGACAAATTCCAGAATCTGTAGCCACCGTTCTCAACATCTTTGTTATAGGGCATATGTACAGTAGGGCATCTTCTCTGTTAATTAATTTTATCCCGATAAATAAGAGTTTAAAAGCTGTGATTTCTGTGACTGTTGAATCTATTGAGAAATTCCAGAATTGGGTTTCTTGTGCTACAGTTTGTAATATGGCAATTGGTGTGTTGGTGCAACATGGGATGATTTTGGAGGCTGTTCAGACTTTTTGGAGAATTTAACAAGAAGTGCCTGAAATGGGTATTATATAAACACTGCTATGTTTCCCTAGATCGTTTCTGTAAAGAAGGGTGCATTCAGAAAGCTATTGAAACGCTATTGATTTTTTCAATGAGATAAATAAAAGAGGTTTTCTACTGAGTAGAGATATCTGCTTTGTTTTCATGGCTAGGCTTGGAAGGCAGGGGAGACAGACAGAGCTAAGGATTTCTTCATAGAGATGATTGACAAAGGTTTAGAACCACTGCTCACTTATAATTTTCTGATCTGTGGATATTGCAAGAAAGGTAATATGCTTGAAATTGAATAGTTTTGCCTCCGTGATAATATGGTAGAGACTCGAGAGCAACCTCACACCCGATATGTTTACTTACATTTTATTAATTCAGGGACTCTGGAGGAAATCTATGACTCGAGATGCAGAGGATATGTTTTGGGAAGTACTAGACAAAGGTCTTGTTGCTAATTTGGAAAATTATGACTCTTTGATCGATGAACATTCTAAAGAGGGTGATATGCAACGGGCCTTGCAGTTGTGGGATGGGATGCAGCAGAAAGGTCTTTGTCCCAACACTTTTACTTAATGTTCAATGGTTTGTGCACTTTATAAGTGCCAGCAGTACTATCTTTAACATTTTGAATAATGGCTACTGTAAGGAGGGTAGAATCCAGGATGCTTTTAAACTTAATAAGATGGTGCATGAGCCTCTCCAGTCAGATGCTATTGCATATAATGAAATCATTAATGATCTTTGCAAGAACATGCTGAAAGAAGCAGACCAGATATTAGTGGAAATGATGAGGAAGGGTTTGTCTCCTAATTCTGTGACATACAACACCATAATAAATGGACATTGTAAGGAAGACGGCATAGTTCAGGCTCTGGCTGCGGGAGGAAATGGTAGTTAAGGGTCGTATGCCAGATTCTTATACTTTCAGTGCGATCATCAATGGACTTTGCCAGAGGGGACAAATGCAGGAAGTATGTAAGCTCTTAATTAAAATGATGGGCATGAGGATGGTTCCCCATACTCATTCATATACAGTACTCTGATAATTCTTCTTTGTGAAGAAGGTAATATACAGCAAGCTTTTGACCTCAGACATGAAATAGAGCAGAGAGGAACTATGTCTGGTGCCAAATCTTATAGCTTCTCCTCAAAAGAGGAACAGTTCAAGAAACAGGGCTAACTCTTGACTCAGGTAGCAAAAGTTGTGGATCTATATATCACACTGATAGGGATTCTAGTCTCTAATTTTAGCACGAGTATATTAAGCATATGTATATCACATTAGTATTTGTATTAGGAGATTAATATTGTGGATTTGTGTGACGAATCTTTTTTGGTTCCCTAGTCTCATGGAGTAGTTGAGAGCATTTCTTCAACTATCTCTATTATTGTGATTTGTTGCTAGTTCTTAGGATCTAGTGAGCATTTCTCGCCTACAATTGTTGATTTAGTTTTCTTATGTAAAGCTATATAATTAGTGTTTGGCTTAATAAAATTCAGTCAGATATTTATATTTCGCACTTCGGCTTAGAACTTTGCTTATGAGTGGAAAATCCCACATCATGCTGGCATTTCCCACATCATTGGTATCAGAGTTGCTTTTCAAAAGCATTCTCTAACTTTTATCCAGCAGCCCTATCCACATCATTATCCAGATTTGCAGCATCAGGTTCATTCAACAAAGGACTCTTGTACACCTCCTCCTTTAGCATTTGCTTTGCTCACTCATCGGCCTCAGTTGCCTCAAGACACCACCTCCGGAGGACATTCCAAAAACTTCAAAATTTTCTCAACTATTACAGAGTTCTTTCCTTACTCAGAAGTTCAGATTTGATACCATCTTTTCACTGGTTCATTGCCCTATTTGATATCAATCATCACCTGAAGCTTCCCTTCGGGTTCCTAATGTTGTTCATTCCAATCAGTTGAGCATCCACGATATTGTCAACACATATCAGGAATTCAGCACTTCCTACCTTGTTGCTTAGCATAGTTAGCTTCCGCATCAAGCTCGTTGGATTTCTCGCCACCAAATGCAACAACATTTTCCCTTACTCCTGAAAGCATTGGAGGCCAGTGCTTCTATTGTTGGGAGGAATGATAGGAATTCCAGTCTCTAGTTTTAGCGTAAGTATATTATGCATACATATATCACATTAGTATTTGTATTAAGAGATTAATATTGTGGATTTGTGTGACGAATCGTTTTTTGGTTTCCTAGTCTCATGGAGTAGTTGAGAGCATTTTTCCAACTATCTCTATTATTGTGATTTGTTGCTAGTTCTTAGGATCTAGTGCTAGTTTGTAAGATGTAGTTGGAGAGAAATAGTTGTAAGCCAATCACTAGCTTATATAGCTTTACATAAGAAAACTAAATCAACACTCGTAGGAGAGAAATGCTCACTAGATCCTAAGAACTAGCAACAAATCACAATAATAGAGATAGTTGGAGAAATGCTCTCAACCACTCCATGAGACTAGGAAACCAAAAAGGATTCATCACACAAATCCACAATATTAATCTCCTAATACAAATACTAATGTTATATACATACATATGCTAAAACTAGAGACTAGAATCCCTATCACACACTATGATAATGATTATTTGATTTTAGCCCTCCGCTGTCCAAGTTCTGACATAGGACCAAAATAAATAATGTGCACTACTATTTCATTTGTATCACGGTGCTGAGAGGACTGAATCAATTGGGAGAGCTTTAGCTGTCCTTGTAAAGCCTTTTTCTGAAAAGTCATTGTATTTGTAGAAGGTGAAAGGGAAAGGAATTTCACTATTAACCTTACCTTTGAGCTTGTTGAGAAAGTCTCCAAATCCAGCATGGCTTGGAATGGGTGAATTCACAAGCTCTGAAGCAATATCTTCTAGGGGTGTGTAGCAAGTCAAAGTCACTTGTCCTTTTTGGAAGACCAAGAATCCATGCAGCATTTAGTTTTGCCTTAGAAAAGTTAAAGAACTGAGTTAAATTAAAAACTCAATATTGGATATGAGCCGATAAACTATACAAGGGAGTAACAGACTGCAAGGAATACGATACATTATTTAATAATGGAAACAAATAATATTTTGCCCGTGATATTCTTGTTGTCGAGTGCTCTTTTTCCCTTATTGTACTCATTCTAAAATAGAATAGTATCATCATTTTTGAAGCTTAAGAGAGGGTAATGTAAAGTTGGCCATTGGATCTGAAGCTTGAACATGTCAAGATGTGTTCCTTTCGCTGGCTCATTGAAGAGTGGCTTCAATTTGGCCAGTCTTTGATTGGTGAATGCATAGCTAGAAGCATGGATTATGTCTGTAGTTGTAACAACATTAAATGTGCATCTGATCTCAACTTGACAACTTTGGCTGAATGCATCATGCATGTTGTGATCCCATTTTGTAGATAAGGATTACGTGTTTTGTTTTGATTACTGTATACAACTAGATACTAGGCGCTGTATATGGTACACCTTACTGTATATACTATATACTGCATGAACACACTGTTGATCCAACTGCAACACCTAAATATATTTTGGGAAGTTATTTGAAGAGAATTCAATATGAAATAATAAAATTAAGTACTTTCATCCTGGACTAGTACTAGGATGACCGGCCTCCTACAAAGTAGTTGTAATGTGTGTCACGTGGCAATGAATACCCTAACTATGAGTTAAATTTTATATGCGAATAGCATATCATACAAGTGAGACATTTTACTCCAAGATCAAAGGAAATCTTAATCAAATTGTTGTAGGATGCATGAGGCTATAAATAATCACTCAGGCTTTCATTTTTGGATCAGTTTGGATTTGGTCCTATAAGTGTCTTGACGGGGATACGTCCAAGCAAGGACTTCATTTTGTATCCATTCTTGAATCGTCTTTACTTCCTCTATCATCAGTTTAATGTTGCATCGTATTATTTTGGATTTCACTTTCTTCTGGTCGTTTTCATTTCTCTTAGTGTGTGTTACTTTCGATGAAGCAAGGACTACATTTTGTATCCATTCTCGAATTGTATTTACTTCCTTTATTGTCAGTTTAATATTGCATCATGTATAATATTGGATTTCACTTTCTTCTGGTCATTTTCATTTCTCTTAGTGTGTTTCATTTGATGGTAATTACCTACAGCTGATATCTTTCATTTTCTTTATTTATGTACCCTAAAACTAAGGAAAGTGCGGAGTTTTTTTTTCTGTATGTATTATTATGCTATTTTATTTTTCTCTGCATTGAATTTGTGATCTAATGTGTTTTATGTGGCAATGGGCTTCATGTTGGAGTTCATTCTTTACTGTCCCCTGCAAGCTTGTTTGAGCCTTTTGATGCATTGTACACATGCTACTTTTTCAGCTTCAAAAGAAAATAGTACCGTTCCCCAGGTGTCTGAGTTGATCAATTTTAGATTTGCCACATTTGTTGGTACATACATCTCATATTCCATTATTTTTGCTGCCTAGGTAACTTCTCACATTGCTCAATATACAGTAGGGATCGAACATGTTTCATATACAAACAGTTTGTAGGTTTTCTGATTCTGGACATGATAGCCCTGACGATGTCTATAAAACTGTCCTTTGTTTTTCCAGGCACTTGTCATTTTTCTAGTTCATTATTATCAGATTTGTGTTAGATTATTGGCGACATTTTGTGATTGATTTTATTGTAAGCAGCTTCAAGATGATATTATTTGTCAATAGGAAAATAGCAAGAATTAAGTAAACAAGTGATGATGTGAAACTATCATAGTTTGTATGTAAGATACTGAAGACTATGTAAAGCGCTTGTGGAACGCTGTCTTGATAGTTTAAATTTTCAACTGGCTTGCTGGGATTTGATTCCAATGTGCACCTGTTGGCCAGTTGATCTTTTTTTGCTCGAATTAGATTACCCGTTCTTGCAATAATCATTTATCAGAGTATGTTGAGAGCAGTAAATCATTTTTCATTTTGCCTTCCTTTAATAGTTTGTTCTTGTGATTTAAGTATGTTTTTGTGATTTCAGCTTAATTAGTGGAAACATCCCAAGACTGGCCCGGGACAAATGTCTTGCTTTGATTTATGTCAAGGCATTTCTACAGGTATATTCACAACGACTGCCTCTATTTATTCTGCTCTTTGTTCCATAAACCCAAATTTGCAATGCCAAATGCCTACGTGTTTGCTTCATAACATAAATGCATATCTCCACTTTTTGGGTTTCTCCTAACAAATTCTATTTGAATTCTTCCTCAATTCCTTGTATTTTGGTTTCCCTGTTCTCCAGCCCTACTGGTACTTGTCATGCGGTTAGGTATCATGATGAAAACTTAAGTGCTAGATTGGGAGTCATTTTATTTGCTTTAGATTATTCAGTCAGGCCAAAATAAGTGGAGAACAGAGCAAATAATCAAGAGTATATACGACAGATCTTTAGAGAAGGAGGTCATCTCGTGTAAGAATTAAATTGTACGAAGGGAAAAAAAATCCTTAGATATCATGGATTAACAGCATAGACAACGTTTTATATATTAGCCAATTTGTATGCCATACAATCAGTTATATAGAAGCCACGATTTACAGAGGAATATAATACAAAGTAAATTTGAAGGATTTCCTTCTTTAATCTAACTAGAGTCTCAGTTGAATTTGCACCTTATATGTTGAGCTCTTTTTTCGTTGTAGTAAGAGCCATAAATTAGGTTTGTGAAGTCCAGACTGCATAAGTAAAGCATGAGATGAATTATTACAGCACTACATTTTCATTCCCACAGTGGTTGTATATTTGTCATAAGGAAATAAGTGTTGGTATTTAAGAGCCTGAAATACAATATTAATTGCAAAAAGAATGACAAGAAAGACAAATCAATAACTCAGATAACACACAAAATTTACGTGGTAAAACCCTGACAGTGTGTCAAGGAAACATCCACGGGGCAAGGAATTGGTATCTTTATTATTCAAGATAGGCTTAGAATCAGGCTTACAACCAACATACATCTGGCAGGCTTCATATATATACATCTATCTTGAAACCGTTAACATAGTTACAAGAATTACCACCCATTATGCAAACTTCCACTGGTTTCGGAAACCAACACCACCAAATATTTACATAAGTAAATTTTAGTATTTACATTTTCTTTTAATTGATTGTTGTCACATTTTAACAATAAGGAAAGCTTGAGTTGATTTACAAAACAATGACTGTTGAAATTAGTTCGTATCAGGCTGTAACAGGAGTGTACTGGATAACTAGTTATTTGAACATCATGTTCTGAACATGTATGCAAATAAGCCTAGCCTTTTTGGTTGAATGGAGCACCTATCTTTAAAATAAGTTAGTACAATAAATGGACAACATTAATAAGATGAATGATTTGCAGCTATTCACTCACAAATGGCTTATGAGGGATCAATAGCAATAATGAAGCACGTATGCAGGCAAGGCAAAGGCATAGCGTGGCGAACATCAACTGTCAACATGGCGAGATCTATGGCAAAGGCTGAGATTCCTGAGTGTCAATTGCAGTGATTCACAAACTCTATAACAATGCATATTGCAAGAGTGGCAGCAAAAACTGCCAATGGAATCGCAGAATAACTAGCTATTTATTACGTAACTTATTAGAAACAATCAGGGAAAAACTGTTTCTTAGTTGGCAACTATTACGAACCACCAAGGAGCATTGTGAACGACTGAAGTCTGAGCTCCACGGAGCGACACTTTCCTTAGGAAGGAGTAACTTCAAAGATCAAAATTCAACATGAATTTTCAAGGGTCTAAATTCTGTGGTTTTACCACATAACGCATGTGCTATATCGCCCCAGGATGTACATTTGAAGGTGCTCCCGCTCTGGGGTTTGAAACTATCTATAAATTTAAAACAATTTTTTTGTTTTTTAATTTTTGTTTCTTTTCCCCTTTTTAAGGAAAAGTAAATGAAA
Organism: Picea engelmannii; assembly: GCA_009831015.1. NCBI lineage: Eukaryota > Viridiplantae > Streptophyta > Pinopsida > Pinales > Pinaceae > Picea > Picea engelmannii. Next base: position 176,088 of record ML780161.1, on the reverse strand, counting down.
AAGTTTTAATTTTTTTATTTTATTTTAAATTTTTTCAGTTAAGATTACCCCTCCCAAATTTAAAACTTTTAAAAGAAGATCCAAAGGAAAATGAAATGTAAAAGTGCTAATTTTTTTTATTTAGATTTTTTTTTTCTTTAAATATCGCTCCCAAATTTAAAACTAATTTTAATTATTTTAAAAGAAGATCCAAAGGAAAATGAAATGTAAAAGTTATAAATTTTTATTATGAAATATAAAAGTTATAATTTTTTTAATTAATATATATTTTTAAATAAGGTTTTGTTTTACACAAATGTGGCAAAAAAACACTAAAAACTAAAAGACATTCTAATTTTTATATTTTTTATGTGAGATTTGATGGCTTTAAATCCATCACCAAACATTTTGAAATGAAGTGTAATTTAAATGTAGGAAAATTCAAGTTAGTGTTTATATTTAACTTATATTAATATTTTATATTGATATTGAAATTTATTGAAGTTATATTTTTATTTTTATTAATTTAAAGAATTAATATAAAAAGTCAAATATAATTAAAAAAAATAATTTATTTAATAAATTTTATATACAAATTTCTCCTTAAAAAACAAACTAGGTTATATAGAGAGGAAGAAAACGTGATCTATATTTTCATTTTAGGTTATCTAGAGAGGAACCTCATTTTAGGCTATCTAGAGAGGAAAAAGATCTATATTTTCATTTTAGGTTATCTAGAGAAGAACCTCATTTTAGGCTATCTAGAGAGGAAGAAAACGTGATCTATATCTTCATTTTGACCCTCCCTTGGTGGTTTGGTACTCTGTAGATTGCCTCACTAGTTAGGTGGACCAAAATGTAAGGAGTGGGTGCATTTTGAAACTCTCCAAATAAAGGGGGTATTTTTTTTTTGAAATTTAATTATATGATTAAAATACTAGAAATAGTTTGTTTAAGAATGTATGGTTTAATGTTTTATCAATTTTGGAAAACTATTAAAGTTGAAAAGATTTGGTTGACATTTTGAGGGTGCTCAATTTCATCATTTTTTTAAATATTGACCATGTTAATTTGATTGATATTTTGTAGAAGTTCAATTTCATCATTTGTTAAAATATTGTTTATGTTGAGTAGTCTCATAAGTTAGTAGGAAAAAAATAGAAGAAATATAATGTGAGATAATTAGCAAATTATTTTTTACCATGTACCATGCAAATGTTATATTTAAAATTTTTAATTATTTAATATTAAGTTTATTCAAATTTAAACTTCTTGCTTCAAAAAAAATTAAAAATTATTTAGTTTTGATAATTAAATTATGTTGTCTTGTATTTCATGTCTTTGTTTTTCACTAATTTTATACATGAGCAAATTTAAACTTACATTTCTCATGTAAAAAAAATTTAAAATATAAATTTTTGATAATTTAAATTTTATCAAATTCATTTTTATAAGTAAAATTTTAAATGGTATATTTCTTATGTTTAAAATGTAAAAATTATAAAATTTTGATGATTAAAATTTTCTTGTTTGGTATTTTATTTCTTTGCTTTTTACAAGTTTTTATTTTTATTTTTTATGTTTTTTAAAATTTAAGAAATTTTACATATTAAAAATGTTTTAAAAATTACTTATTGAAAATGTCCTTTGTAAGATTCATTATCTTTTCAAAGTACAATGATTTTAGACAATTTTTATTTTAGGTCAAACTTGAAATGTTTGTCATTATCTCTCAACCTTGTCATCAATTATGCTATAATGTGTTTTAGAGAAGGTATCAATTATGCTATAATGTGTTTTAGAGAAGGTATGAAGTATTCATCTTTATTGTCAATGGCTCTTCTAAAAATAATAAATAAATGCACTCAAAATACAAAAACAAAAAACATCCAAATCAAAACACATAAAGGTAAGTTGTAAACACAAAAACAATGTATAAATAAAGAACAAACTCTCAACCATAAAACAAGAAAAATTGCTTGGAGATATAAGTGACTTGGAGATGAAAATAAGAGGTTGAAGGTGTTATAAGTACCTTAAGTGTTGTAACCATTAGGAAGAGTTTGTTCTCTCCTATTATTAAATCGAATATTTTTCCCCATTCATAATAATGAGATGTAAACTCGATAGGGGTAGATCCTCGTGAGTATGTGTGTGAATGAAGGTGTTTGGTTTCTCTAAGTTAGTTTCCCTCTATTATCAAAGAGATCATATTTTCAACAAACCAAATTGGTTTATGTAGATGTTAATTGAATACAATTTTTAATAAAAGTCACCCCTCCATATATATGTAAGGGGGGAATAAGTTAATATGGTTTCACATGACAATAGATCTCTTAAATGTTTTTAAAAATGTGGAGCAATGATACTTGGTAAAAATATAATTTATATTCCATAAACAAGATAAGAAATATGAGAAAATGAAATGCCTTCATGTCCAATGAAACTCAAGATAAATTAAAATATAAGCACAATATACATTTGCATAATCTTGAGAAGTGACCAAATTCCCATTAAGAATACAAGATAAATTAAAATATAAGCACAATATACATTTGCACAATATACAAGAATACATATAAAGATAAAATGTCCATAAGTAAAAAATGCTTATAACAATATAATAGTTTTTTTTAAAGGAAAATCTTTCATGGATGCTTTCCTATATTAGTGGATGCCATCTTTAGTAACCTCCAACAACATGAGATAGGGATGAGTAAAACCAACCAACCCCATATTTACTATGGTGTCAACTCTGGATGTTGAAAGGGGGGAAGGCCAAGGCACCAAGTTTTGCAATTTTGACAATAAAATCCCAATTAAAGTTTGATGGATGTTTATACCTCATCCATGTACAACACAAACCCACTTGATGCAACACAAAAAGGATCATATGGGATAACGATAACTAGGAAAAGACCAGTATGGTACATGGTGTGCAAGTTTTGAGTGTGGAAATTGTATATTAGACTAAGTCCACAATTTTGATGACACAGTTAGAGCTGGTAAGATAAGGGACACCATAAAGTCTTTGATGGAATAAGAGTTGGGGTGTGAATATAAAGAGTGATCTAAGTGGTCATTCAAATCTTCCACCATCTCAGAATTTGCGTTGAATCTTGCTAGTTTTGAAGTTCTTAAACTTCTAATGCATTTTTTTGGCCCTCCCAATTCATTTTTAGAAATTTCAATGGTTGTGTGTATTGTCTTTCCCCTGCCCCCCTTATAAGGGTTCAACCTACCAACTTGTAAATCTTGTAAAATTCTATCTAATTATCCAAAGAGCACCCAAAATAGAGATAGTATGCAAAAGTTATGACCCCAACTAGGCTACTTGGTTTTTGGATATTAGTTTTTTAGGCTCAGGATTTGGCATAACGATAAAATGTAATTTTAACCTCTCGTTATGGACTTTTTGCAAATGAGCATATAAGACGCATCTCTTCTCAAATATAATTACCACTATTCTAGCCGTTATATATGTACATTGTTTTTCACCATTATTTGGGTAATAAAATTTGGTTTTAAGACTATTTCGTGTTTCTCTAAAATATTGTGTTTTTCATTTCACTATCAAACTAATTTGGATGAGTGGTATAAGAAGTTGGGCCTCAAGCTAACGTAGATTTTAGACAGCGTTCCTTGTCGGCCCAAGTGACCTTATGTGGTGAATGAAAAGAAGAACAATGGAGCAAATGAGCTTATCAAGTTGTTTCTCCAAGAATCCTTTGAGTGGTAGGGGAATGAGATGATGGATCATTTTCCCCAAATTCTCCAACAACTCCCAACAATGACAAAAGCACCTTCGACACATAATCATTTTAGAGGAACAACACCCGTCAATGTACAATTTAATTTTGACATTCTTTGTTTGAATGTAAAATATATGCGAAAGATTTGGAGAGATAGTTGGACCTATTAGAGGGTTATTTCTCCTCATAAATTTTTCAACAATGAGAAGAATACATTCAGACTCCTTAAGTCCCTTCCCCATGTCACCCATTGTGAACAAAATTTTGGAGATGGTTCTAGAGAGTATGAGATAAAGCCTATGGGGGGGATTTTGTCAATGCTCTTAAGGAGTATTACTTTCTTCGAAACCATGACGACTAGTATACAAGATGGACAACCTTATACCATGGTAAGGACCAAACCATGTCATAGTACACAAATTCCTTCCATATCCTACATGATAAATTGGGTATCAAGGACTACGAGTGACACATGGTTCTCAAATATCGAAGCAGACTACATAGATATATCCAAACAAAAATGCACTTTCTGGACATGTATATCTTCACTTGGAGTGGCTTACCATTATGTTGTCAAGATTGAGGAAAACTTTCAGCAAAAGGGTAAGAAAGAGTTTGGGGTCAACGATAAGCCACAACAAAAGAAGGGTAAAGGCCACCTTAACTCTTTAAATAAAGGGCATAGAAAAAATAATTGTTATAAATCACAAGTGTTTTGCATAAGTAAACAAACATAACCAAGATAAGAGTTAGTGGTGTGAATATACATTGTTATAGCATTGAAGCATAACACATATATTTTTCACATCACTCTCATCTTTGTCACTACATGAGCTCATTTATTTATACTCAAGTATGTAATCGATTGCCCCCAAATCAAGTTGATTTGATGAACTACATGTTCACTAAAGGTGGTCCCAAATGGTTGAGTAGGTCCATTATTCCTATGCCCTATTCAACCCTAGAACATTGGCAACAATTTGTGTGCTAGTTACAACACATTGGCCACTCTTGTGCACTTCCCAACTATGTGCCAACTTCAACACTGTCATCATATCAACATGTTAACCACACTGCATACTAATTTGGCTTAAGTTGAGTTTACACATTCCAACATCCCCTCGTAGACACAACTTGGAGAATTGAGAGGTGGCATTAGCACAATAGCCCCCCATATTGTCAGTGTTTTAAAGCCCTAACAATGTCTAGAATTTATCAAACTTTGCCTATGTCAAAGGCTTCATAAAGATATCAACAATCTAATCATCATTACTACAATATACAAGGGACATCACATCTTATCCCAAATGCCTAAGGTAAAATGCATGAAGCTCAACATGCTTCATCTTGCTATGTTCCATAGGGTTATAAGCCACTTTCATTGCACTCTGGTTATCACAATACACTTTAGTAGATTCCTAGAGAGAAAATCTAAGATCACCCATGAGGTTGCAAACACATGTTGCTTTAGTTCTATCATTAATTGATTCTTTGTATTCAACTTCAATAGTTGATAATGAATCAACCTTCTATTTATTACATGATGAAACTGTTGCACTGGATCCAATATGAAACACATACCCAAAATGGTTTCAATCATCTTTGTTACCTGCCCAATCGAAGCATGTATATTCGACCAATTGTTTTGAATATTTTTTGAAATACTTAATGCCAAACTCATATGTACCTTTGATACACCAAACAATCCTCTTTACAACTTTTAGATCGCTCTCCTTTGTATCTTACATGAACCCGGAAACTAAACTAACAACAAAGGGAATATTGGGTCTTCTACTAGTTAAATAAATAAGACTTCAAACATTTTGCTTGTACATTGTAGAAATCAACATTCGAAGGATCACAATATTTAGTCAATTTAACTTTGGATTGAAAAGGAGTAGAACATGGCTTACAATGTTCCATTTTGAACCTCTTTTAGAGATCTAATGCATTCTTAGGCTAATAAACGAAGATTCCTTCTTCTAATTGCATAACTTGGATGCTAAGAAAGAAATGTAGACCTAGGTCTATCATCTCAAATGTATCCTTCAACTACTCCTTTAACCCAATAATTGATCAGTATTAGTCCCAATGATAATTAAATCAACAACATATGACATAGTATAGAACTACATCATTTACATGTAGCATATAAATGCTATGATCTAATTCATAGTGCTTGAAACGAGGACATAAAAAGAACTTATCAATATTCGCATATGATGTGCTAGGCACATGTTTCAAGCCATACAAATATTTCTGCAAATTTCATACAAGATTTTGATCTTGCACAAAACCATGTGGCTACTCCATATATATCTCTTCAACAAGATCCCCATGTAAGAAAGCATTCTTCACATCCATTTGATGTGCCTCCCAACCAAAACTAGTAGCAAGATAAAGAACCATTTAGATAGAATTCATTTTAGCCATAGGAACAAAGGTCTCCATATAATAGAAACCTTACTGCTAAGAAATTTTTTTTCTACTAATTGACACTTATGTCTCTCAACAACACCATTCAAAGCGAACTTTATTTGATTCACCCATTTTCATTTCACCACATTATTTTCTCGTGGATAAGGAACCAAATCTCGAGTATTCTTTTTCAGCAAGGAATTGTATTCCTTAGCAATTCCAGTTTCCCATTCAAGTATTTTCACACATCTAGATTGTTTGCAAGGTCGCAAGTCTCATGCAGATGTTCCAAAAGTGCAATATTGACTTGTAGTTTTTGATCTGTTTGTTGTTTCATCTTGTTTTGTGCTATAGCCAAGTTATCTTTCAATAGTTGGAGAACCTCTTGTTGGTGCTCGATGTGATCCTCCACTACTTGAACCTTAGGTTTCCATCTCAAGGGTGATGAGAAGGATGGAGTATGATACCTATAGAGTCCCATAAACGAGGACATTTTAGATGAAGTATGGAAGGATGGGTTGTACCACCATTCTACCAAAGGTAACATTTGACCCACTATGATTGTTTATCATATGCAAGGCAACACAAATAACCTTCCAAACATTTATTCACAATATTAGTTTTCCCATTAGATTGGGGAAGGTAAGAGGCTCTATGAACCAGTTGAGTACCCAAACAAGAAAACAAGTCAGTCCAAAAATTACTAGTGAAAATTGTATTTGTGCCACTTAGAATAATATTGGGGTTTCCATGTAGATTCTAAATTGTTTCCATGAATGTTGTAGTTATTGTACTTTATTTAAATGATGAGAAAGTGAGAAAAATGGGCATACTTTGTGAGTTTATCTGCCACCACCATGACATTCCTCCCTTCAAACTTTAGTAGACCTTTGATAAAATCCATTAGGACCTCTTCCCAACATTGATTTGATATGGCTAATGGTTTTAGATCCTAGGTATTGATCATCTCTCCTTTGTTCTATTGGAAAACCCAAAACTATACCACAAACTTTTGAACATCAATTTTAATACCTTTGTAGAAAAAATATTCTTGATCTTGTGATAAGTTTTCATAAATCCCGAGTGCCCTTATAGGATAAGTGTGTATTCTTGAAAGGACCTTCTATTTGAGTTGAGAATTCTCACATAAACATAGGTGATATTTATACCAAAGTGAATCATTCTTCCACACAAATTTATCAATTGCACTAGGGTCCTATTGTAAATGTTGAATGTCATGCATTCTGGTCCTACTGCCTTTCTATTATTGCTTCTTTTACCCAATTAGCCTAGTATAAAATGGAAATAGTAGCAAGTAAGGCATTAGTGTCCTCTTCTTTCCTTGAAAGTGCATCCACCACATTCTCTTTCCTTCTTGGTAGATAATTTCAAATTCACAACCTAACGTATTTGTGACCCATTTTTGTTGCTCTTCTAGATATAATGGTTGTTCCAAGAAGTACTTTAGACTATCATGATCTAATTTCACCTTGAAGTATCTTCCTATTAGGTAAGGGCACCACTTCTTAAATACATGGAACATGGCCAATAGTCCATTTTCATAAATGGGTTTGAGTAAAAGTTATTTCCTTTAAGTTGGTGAATTTCAAAGGCAAGGGGCTTTCCTTCTTGCATTAAAATTGCACCAATGCCATGCCTCAAGGCATCACACTCCACAATGAAGTTTTTTGTGAAGGTAGGTATTGCCAAGATAGGAGTTCTACACATGGCCTCCTTAAGTTTCTTAAAAACTTGGGTTGCTTCTTGAGTCCAAGAAAATCATCATTTTTCAATAATGATGTTAGAGATGTTGCTATTCGACCACGGTTCTTAATAAACCTAGAATAATATCCCATCAATATTAAGAATCCCCTAAGATTCTTCAATGTTTTAAGAATTAACCATTTTATCATAGCTTTAATTTTGTTAGGGTCTACCTTAACACCCTCATGAGATACAATATGATCCAAATATTCCACTTCTTGAAGCCCAAAGGCACACTTGGAAGGCTTTGCATATAGTTGTTTCTCCTCCAATATTTTTAAGACCATTTCAACATGTTGTACATGTTCTTCCCAAGCTTTGATGTAAATTAGTGTATCATCAAAAAATATAAACATAATTTTTTTGAGGAAGGGCTCAAAAATGGAATTTATTAAGCTTTGAAATGTGGAAGGTGCATTAGTAAGCCCAAAATGCATCATCATAAACTCATAATGACCTTCACCTGTTCCAAAGGTTGTTTTGGGGATGTATGCTTCCCTCATTCTAAGCTCATGATATCTTGAATGGAGATCCAACTTATCAAAGAAAATTGCTCCATGTAATTCATCAATGACAGGGATAAAAAACTTATCTTTAATGGTGTTCTGGTTGAGTTCTCATTATTGAAAACACATTTGTCATGAAGAATCATTTTTGTAAACCATCACCACTAGCGAAGAGAAGGCACTATGGCCAAGTCAAATGATGCACATGTCTAGAATTTCTTGAACCATATGATCAATCTCACTTTTCTAAGAATAGGGGTATTTGCAAGGTCGGATGTTAGGAGGAGGTCTCCTTGAAATGAGTCGAATGACATGATGATGATCTTGATTAGGAGGAATACCTTTGGACATCTCAACAAATACCTTAGAATGATTGTCAATAATTGTTTGGAGATCCAAGGGCACAGAGGGGTTAGATGTTTGAACATCTAGTGAGCACAATTGTGAAATTACTCATGGGTGTCCCTTTTTTAAAATTTGTATCATTCTATTAGAGCTTATCACTGTAGATGGTTTCCTTTGCATACCTCTGAGTTCAATTTCCTTGCTTTCTGAGAAATCTCACATGAAAAATTCCTATGAATTAAAAGATACTCTTCCCAATATTGTAACAATTGGACCCTTAAGACCACATCAACACCACCAATTTGGATTGCACTTCCTTGAACAATTTATGGTACCTCCATATTCAATCATTACCTAAAACTTTTGTGCCAAATATATAAAGAAATCGAGAAGTTTGGCTAATTTGTGATTAATCAAGTTATGGGTACTACCACAATCAACCAACATGGTTACCTTTTTTCTTGATATATCCTTCCATCTTGAGAATTTAAGTGTTATTTCCAGCCAAAGCATGCAACGAACGAGCATCTTTGCATTGTGGAGATTGGAAGGAAGGTTAAATTTCGGGCTAGTTGTGGCTCTGCAATCCATTATAGTCGTCGAATTTGGAAGAAGACGGATCTACGTCGTAGATTGAAGGAGGACGTAAGGGACGTGGTAATAGCACTTGGATATTGGAGCTAAAAAGAGAGCGCGAGGAGCTAAGGATTGAGTGAGATTAGCGCCCAAAGGATTTAGCCGAGGTCATAGCATTCGATGGCATGAAGAGAAGACAAAGATCCTTCGGTTTAGCGCCTTTGTGTTTATTGTGGCATGTGGATATTCGATCATGTTAGTGATCGAATCAGAGAAGGAACAGATCGATCCTAGGCACCCTGAGATAAATCGGGTCGCTTAACTGTAGGATTGGTGAGTTGGATTTGGATCTGGTCCAAGCTTACAGAGAATTGGGTCGGCTTCATATCTGACTTGCATCATAAAACCAAGCATACAAAGAAGCAACATCCTCACAACAACAAACAGAACAAGGGTCCCAAACCCTCTTAGCCAACTTCTACTCCCAACGGTGACAAAGGAACAGAATAAAAAACTACAAAGGTTGACATACATTGCAATTTTTGTGGGCAAGATGGTCATCTAGAATCTAAATGTTTTAAAAATATGGAAGCCTTAGAAGCAGCAATGAAGAAGCACAACATCAATCTTGATTCTTCTTCTTCTAATTTTCCTTCTCATGGACATGCTCTTTTTGCTTCTAGTTTCTCCTTCAATGCAACATCTACTTCTTCTTCTGATGAGTAACTTATTGGTTCTGGAGCATCTTATCATATGGCTAAGGATAACTCCATTTTTTTTGTTCTTAATGAATGTAACACCAAACAAATATTTATTAGTGATGATAGATCTCTTAGTGTTATAGGGTCTATAAAAGTTCAAGTAGATAATGGTCATTTCAATGATGTATTATGTGTTCCAAGTCTTTCCTACAACCTTCTATCAGTATATCAGATCACCCATTCATGCGAAAGTAAAACATTAGAGTTTTCACTTCACCAAGTTGTAATCAAGGATTTAAAAGATCTTAAGCATGTCCTAGCTACTGGATTTGTTGATGATATTACCAAGTTGTACAAATTTGACAACTTTGGGTCATCTTTTCCATCGATTTTTATTGCTCATAGCGATGACTTGAACAAACTTTGGCATGAGTGGTTTGGTCACCTAAACTATCGCTTATTATAACAACTATGTAATCAAAATATGGTAACTAGTCTTCCTCCCATTTCTTGCAGAGATGGTGTTTGTGTCAGTTTTGTTCTCGGCAAACATCATTGGAACAATTTTGACAAATGTACCTCTTGGCACGCATCGACCCCCTTGCAATTTGTTCGTAGTGATTTGTGTGGTCCAATTTCTTCTCCTTCTTTCTCTGGGTTCAAGTACTTCTCAACTTTCATTGACGACTTCTCCAAATGCACTTAGGTTTATTTTTTTTAACTTGAGAGTGAAGTTTTTGACATGTTTTTTTCCTACAAGACCCTTGTAGAAAAAAAAATATGGACATCCACTATAGAGGTTAAGAACAGATAATGGAGACAAATATGTTAACAAGAAATTCACAACTTACTACACTACATAGGGCATTCAAATGTTACATACTTTCCATATACACTGCAGCAAAATGGTGTTGCTGAGAGAAAGAATCACACATTAAAAGAAATGGAAAATTGTATGATCCAATCTATAAGCGCTTAAGTCTTCATTATTGGGTGGAAGCAATTAATTGTGTAATTTAATTACATTGCAAATCACACTCCCACAAATGCTTTAAAAAATATAACACCGGAAGAAGCATGGAATAAAATTAAGCTAGATGTAAGCCACTTCCATATATTTGGTAGTGAAGCATGGGCTCACATTCCTAATGAGAAAACAAAAGCATTAAACCTAAAAATGAGAAGTGCATTTTATTAGATATTCTGAAGATGTCAAAGGTTACATAGTTCTTCAACCTCATTCCAATGAAATAATTATTAAAATAGATGTTAATTTTGATGAAAATCTCTTGTCCTGCGAGCCTAATTTGGCGTTTGTTCCATCTTCGGCCCGTGATCCATCTTTTGGTCCTATTCTAGTTTCTTCTTCAAATGATGATAGTGAGGATGAAAGTCCACCTCTGCCTGCTCACCTTCCTCCATATGATTCTATTGACATGAACTTGCACCAACACCACCACTTTCCAGATGGGTCCATTCAATATGAGAAGCATCGAGTGATCTTTCTAGAGATCCTACATATCAATGTCGTACTCGTTCATAGTTCCAGGAAGCCTCCTCTCTTTTGGCTCAAGATTTTGAGACTCATGATCCATACACATTTGCATAAGCTTTTATCCATCCATATTGGGACATGACAATAAATGGAAAATATTGTTCTTTAATGGAAAATGATACTTGGGAACTTGGACCTCTTCTGAAATGAAGAAAACTTGTCAAATTTAAATGGGTGTATAGAACTAAGTATGCATTAGATGGAAGTGTTGAAATACATAAGGCCCAGTTAGTTGCCAAAGGATTCTTTCAAATTGAAGTAATTGACTACAATGAAACCTTTACCCCCGTAGCCAAAATGAATTCCATTTGCGTTGTTCTAGCCCTCATTGTTGCACATAGATGGGAGGTCCATCAGATGGATGTTAAATCCACCTTCTTACATGGGGATGTGCAATAAGAAATCTACATGAAACAACCTCATGGTTATGTTCAGAATGACTCTGACCTTGTTTGTCACCTTAAGAAATCTATCTATGGTCTTAAGCAAGCTCCTTGGGCTTGGTATGCTAAAACGATAGCTTTCTTCTTGACACCAACTTTTCTAGATGTCATTCTGACTCCAATGTCTATACCATGAAAGTTGAAAGCCATCTCATAATACTTTTTATTTATGTTGATGACCTTATCCTCACTAGTAGTGACCCTAAACATTTAAAACATGTGAAATCCATCTTTAAGAAAAAAATTGAAATGATAGACTTAGGTTATTTGCATTATTTCCTTGGCCTCCAAGTATTGCAAACCAAGGAAGGAATTTCCTTTTCCTAGTCTAAGTATGCATGTGACCTTCATCACTTTCACATGGAAGATTGTAAACCAACCCCTTCTCCCTTCCAACTTGGAGTCAAACTTGCTACCCCCTGTAATCCCGAAGTCGATGCCACTTTGTACTGTCAGTTAGTTGGTAACCTTTTGTATTTGAGTAGAACTTGTCCTGATATTTCCTTCGTTGTTGGTCTTGTTTCCCGGTATATGAAAACACCCCATGAAAACTTTTGGAAAACAACAAAAAGGATACTTCGGTGTATCTGTAGTACAATTCAATTTGGGATACATTACAATTCGAGGGGGACTCCTTTGTTGATTGGATTCATCGATTCATATTGGGCCAACAACCCTGATGATTGAAAGTCTACTGCAGGTTATGTTTTTAGCCTTGGTTCTGGACAAGTTACTTGGGATTGTAAGAAACAACAGTCTCTTTCTATTTCTTCAGAAAAAGCAGAGTACCAAGAAATGGTTAATGCAAGTCAAGAAACATTATGGCTTCAACAAATCCTTTCAGAGTTTGGTTTCTAGCAACAACACCCAACCACACTTTGGTGTGGCAATCAAAGTGTCATCAAGCTCACCAAACATCCATTTCAACATCAACACAACAAACACATTGAGTTACAAATTCACTTCAACAGAAAGTTCATTCATGATCAAGTTATTGAAGTGCTCTTTTTCCCAATGAATGATCAAGTTGCAAACATTTTCACAAAGTCTCTTATAGAAGCAAAGTTTTTCAAACTTTGAGCTATGTTAGGAATTTAGGAAGTTGTCATTAAGGGGGAATAGACTCCAATGCCTCCTTCCTTATCATATTTGTGTCACCTTTGTAAATCCTTCAATCCTATCCCAAGTTGTTATTAAGGGGGGATGTTAGGATATTTAGACACTTAGAAGTTAGTTAAGTTCAACTTGGTCTAATGTGTCTTTAGGTAAAAGTGTTTTTCTTTAGTATGCATTAGTAGTTATGTAATACGAGGATCATAATATGTTCTAGACATAGAGTGATTCGACGACTCGTATGGTAATCAATCTTAACGTTATATTGATTCATGCCTTAGCACCTGATTTGTCCATGATATCTATTTAAAGAGCATGATAGGGCATGTGCTAATGATCAATTGTGAGAAACTCTTATGTACAATTTTTTCTTTTGCATTTATAAATTGCCCCAAGTGGTCACATTGGCTAGGGTCATGGATTGTTTCCCTCTTAGGGGGTTTTAACCACATAAAAACATTGTTGTACTGATATTTGATCGAGTTATGTGAGCAATTTCTTAAGGTGTTTTTCCTCTATGGGAGTACCCTATTTTGTTGAACAATTTCCCTTGATTGTTTCCACAACCTCTTTCTCTATGGTTTTTCCTATCCTTTCCGTTAGTGAAATGGGCATGTGGCTTATCACTAATCTTTCATTCATCAAATAGTTTCTCATGCCCTATTCATCAAATTATAGAAAGAATCAAACGTATAGTCCTTATTGTTCTTTCTTTGAAGCCCAATTCATGTGGAATGTGGAGTAGAAAACATCATAAGGTGTTTTTAGATTCATCATAACCAATTCTATCAGTTAACCTTCCCTTTTTAGAGTGTCCTTCCCATATTCATCTAGCTTCAACTTCAACTCCTTGACACAATCCATATAATCCTCTACGTCATCGAAAGAGATAGGTTTGAGAGAGATAAAAAATTTTCAAGCTACATAACATAGCTTTCATAAACTTTGTTGAACAACTTCTTCAACTTCTTCCATACTTCATTCAGGTAGTCAATTCCACTAGTATGAAATTGAATCTCCCTTGATATGTAGGTCGCCATCACACTTATAACTTCTTCCTTCTTCCCATTAACCATGAACTTCTCATGTTCATTTTTAGGGTATGGAACAACAATCTTTATAAACAACCATAATATTTTTATGTTCAACAAAGTCTTTATGTCTTGGTTCCACATGCCATAGTTATACCCATTGAGCATGACTAGCTCCTACTTTGAACCTATATTACTTTTGAAAACCATGATAAAAAAATTGCAAGTCTAAATAATTCGATTCTATAGAAAACAAACTTCTCAAGAGTGCATATACCATCCAAAGTCTTCTTGTGATGTGACAACCTCCAAAAATGCCTTAGCTAACCAACCAAAAATAAGATAGCCATAAAAATAAGTAAGTGAAGTATAAGCTATATATAATAAACACATATGCATAAAACATAGTTCAATCAATAAGTAGAGCAAGTAAATGCCCCAAAACAGTGGAACCAAGCTAGGATTTTAAAACTTGAGCTCCAATACCATGTTTTAAAACTTGAGCTCTTTTTTTTTATAGGAACATAATCTTCACATAGTTCCTTGAGAAAAGTTGGCTTTGCATCATATTTTTTGGGGCATTCCTATGTCTTCATGACTAGAAAATCTCTCACAAATCCCAAATATTAGACTTTCCAAAATAAGAACTTACTACTATCCATCTCATAATTTTATTTTTCTCACCACATCACTACCATTCTCCCAAGATTTCATTTTCTCCTTTTCTTATCAAATTTGGATGCGACCTCTCAATTAACTAACCTAGCAATTACCTAATTCCTCAATCCAAAAGACTAAGAAAACAATCATCTCCTCAATCAATTGAACTCCGTATTGTTCTAGTATTCCATTTAAGTAGGCCTTCTCTAAGAATTAGTTATGGTTTGTTCAAATGCCTTTGACCTTCAATTAAAAAAATGGTTTGACCTCCTGCAATAGTCCAAGTCCTACCTTTTTCCTTCAATTATAAAACTATATCCATCCTAGTAACCATCAACAATTGTCGAGTTAACAAGCTGCCAGTGGAAACAAACTCAATGAAATTTTTTCCCAACCAATGATCTTCTACAAAAATATATTCTCACCACAAACTTCTCCATTGGTAACAATCTAATCCACCAACTACTCGTCCCTTCATTCTTATCAACAATATCTGTGCTATTCAACTACAATGTAGTAGATCTTAGCTTGGTCAATCTTGCCTTGTCAGCTCTTATTTGTCAATCCTTCCTTGGTCAACTCTTCTTAGTCAATCATTGTTTAAGTGGAACATCAATGCTTAACTTCCAGTCATTATAAATTTCACATACACACTTCGATTGGGGTGCTCTTTTGACCATTGGGAAGCTCTCGATGAGATATATAAGATGTAATGTGAGATTCTTAGGAATTTATTGCTTCCAAGAAGATATGAAGCTCAAAAAATTATCTTTTATCCCTAAGTCGAGCTTTAGAAGTGGAGAATCCAAATTTTCTCTGAACTACTTTAATCCAAGTAAACTTGTTCAAATCCCCAATTATATTGAATGGTCCATAAAATTGTCTAAATGATCCACGTGATTTGGAGGGTATGGATGGTGACCTAGATAAAGTTACATCAACCATATCTTTTTCAATGAGGCTTTGGTTGACCATTATCCTTTTTCCATATTCACCTATCAAAGGATCTAACAATTTGCAATATGATTTCATATCAATAACCCTACCCTACTTGAAGTTTGCAATGTTATATTAGGACAACCATATATGTGGAAGCATCATGTTATTTACTAGTCTAGGCCATGTAGTGTCATTGTTATCCATGGAGATTAACTCTACATGATACCATACGTTGCCCCAACTATAATTGTCTCTCCGATCATTGTTAAGGAGCACATGAAGATAATCTCTCAGACTAAGAGATTTGTCCTCTTTATAGCCCCCTAGGAAGGAGAAAAGAAAATATTCATGATTACCAAGGCCTTCGAAAGGGTCCCTCTATGCAATAGAGACAAGTAGACCAATTGTGGAAGAATACAAAGACATCTCTAGTTCACCCACATGAATACCCTTGCAATGTCATGTAAAGTATGCAATTAGTTTGACATCAGTTACCCATTTACCCAATGGTACTATGTACAAATTCCCCATTATGGAGAATGTTAAGCACTAGATTCAAGGGATAATATAGAAGAGACACATCAAACTGAGTTCCTCACCCTATAAGAGCCCAATTATATTGTTCTAAAACAAGGACGAGATGTGCCAAATCTGCATACAAATCCTTGAACAAAACCATAGTTAATAAATGATGCCCCATCCTATAGATTGATAATTTGCTTGAACAACTTAACGGTGTCAATTTTTTCAACAAGATTAATCTTAAGTTAAGATATCACCTAGTTCCAATCAATCCAATTAATGTGTGGAATATTGCCTAGTTCAAATCCAAAGAAGGTCTCCTTCAATGGTGCCATCAATGTTCATGAACGTTGGATGATATTTTGTGGCCATTCAAAAATAATTTTTTGGTCTTCTACCTAGATGGCATCCTCATCTTATACAAAGGGAAGAAAAATTGAAGCACATTCAACAAGCATTGAGAACCTTGGGAGAAGACATGTTATATGGCAACCTAGAGAAGTTCCCATTCAACACGTAAAGAATTCAATATTTAGGGTACATCGTGGATGAGCACAATGCACATGTGGATTTAGTTAAGGTGCAAGTGATCTACGATCCACATGCCCCAAAGAAACTAGAGCTCTGAAACTTATTAGGTCTCTCCAGCTTTTATAGTAGGTTCATGTTTGGGCTCTCTCATAATGCTTTGCCCTTGAGTCGGGTGACCAAGGGTGGAACCATGACCAAGCTTGTTTGGGTCGACACACAATAGAAATGATGTGAAGAGACAAAGAATCACCTTTGCTTGATGTCATTCCTCATTTTTCATGATTTGCAACAACCATTTGAAATCAATACATACACCTTATATTATGCAATTGGTGCAATCATCTCTTAGCATGGACATCTGATGACCTATCACAATGAGGCACTCTTTGACAAGTTCATATATATCTCACTTATGGTAAGAATTCTTACTTCATTGTCTAGGAATATTAGTGGTAGAAGTATTATTTTTTTGGAAAGGAAACAATCATCCACACCAACCACAAATCCTCTACAATTTAGGCAAACTTAGGGAATGTTGCAAAATGACCACCATTAGAAGTTGTCCACATACCTTTAACAATTCCACCTGAACATTAAGTACAAGAAGGTAAACACCAATTGAGTTGAATAATTTCTCAACAAACCTCTAATTATGGCATTGATCACAATCCTCAACTCTAGTGGACACAACTTCTAAGTGCCTCCCCATGTGTGGTGGCAATCTTGACTTCCCTACTATATATCATACACTAGTGGAAAGTAAACAAGTTTCATAATTTCACCTTCAGGACCAACAATTGGGCCATCTCTATGTTCCTTTAGGTGAACATGGGAACATGATTTGGGAGGTGCACTACAATCTAGTGGTGAGGCATTTCAATGTGGAGAAGATAGTGGTAGTGATGTAGAAGTACTTCTACCAACCCAAGATCCAAAAGAATGTTAGTATATATATCGAATTGGGAATTATCTATGTCGTTGCCAATAATGTAATCAAGAAGCAGGGATTGTAAACTCCTCCACCCACTACAAGTAATCCTCATAAGTCTGTCTTCATGGACTTTGTGTCATGCATGCCCTCAACCAATCATGTTCAAGATTATGTTTTTGTGATTGGTAATTTTTTTTCTATGATGGAAATTTTTCCACCCTACAAGAAGAGTGTCACAACATAAGGCATTTCTAAGCTCTTCTTTAAGCATGTTTGGGTTAATTTTGCGTTTCCAAAGATCATTGTTTTTCTAGAGACAATAGGTTCTTGAGTATCTTCTAGTCCAACCTTTGGTCCATGATGAACACTAAACTAAACAAATTGATTGCCTTTCATCCCCGTATTGATGAAAAAAATAAGGTAGTCATTAAGATGATTGTATATATCATCAAGATGTACAACTCCTAACATCCACATACATGGGATCAAATCCTTCCTTATGGCATTCAATATAGCTACAACATAGTTGTTACAATTCTATAAACAAAAACCCTTTTCACGCATGCCTAGGGTTCCAACCATTGGTCTCGATTGATGTATCCCTACCCATTACATCAACACACAAAGAGTCCTCCCATTCTCGGAAGGATAAAGACAAAGCTACCAAATTTATTGAATAGATCCAATACATCTAGTAACAAGAGCATGATATTTTGCAAAAAACCAATGCCAAGTATAAGCAACACCACAATCAACATTGTGTTCTATACCAATACAAGGCTAGTGATAAAGTGTTGTTGCCCCAACAAGAAACTTGGACCACTCCACTACAAGTCAACTTTCACCATCACCAAGGTAGTGGTTGAGAATTCTTTTGAACTTAAGTTGTGACTGTACCTTGGTTTACACCTCATTTTTAATGTGGAGCTACTTTTTTATACTTCCCATCTTTGTTGAAGACACCAGAGGTTGCAGAGAAATCGTCCATTACTGAGATAAAGCCTTGATTTCATTGAACAAGATACAATACACAAGATCATGGATACTAAAATGAAGAGCACTCACCAGCAAAATGTACAACTCTATTGGGTTGTCAAAGTAGAGTAACTTCTTTACTATGGCAAGTAGTTCACTAGGAATTAGATCCAACAAAATTTTTCCCATCTAATACAAGGACTTGACCCATTGGGGACCATCTCTTCATAAGGGGGGATAACTAATATGGGGGGTTGTTCGAATATTGCATCATCTCAAAAAGGTCCTAAATCTTGCCAATTTTGAAGCACTTCAATTTCAGTTACATTTTTGGGGTCCTATCCATGTATTTTTAGTGATTTTGAAAGCCATGACCTCTTCAAAGGGATTGACCAACCAAACTTGTAGAGATCAAAAAAATATTTTTAATAGTCCAAAGATTTTGTATGAAAAAATTGTGGCCCTAGGAATTTGACATCCCAACCAAGCTCCCAAGGGACACATTCTTTTTTCCACCTATGCTCCTAGGATTATGATAATTGGATTTGACTGTTTTTTCCTCTTATGGTTTTCGTCATTATGATAACATGTACTTTTGACCTCTTATTTTGGGTTTTTTTACGAACATCTCTTCTCAAAGATAGTTACCACCATTCTAGCAATTATATATGTAAAATGCTTTTCACCATTCTTTGAGTAATAAAATTTGGTTTTCACTAGCAATATTGTGTGTTCTTTCATTTCATTCTCAAATTAATCTAGATCAAATGACCATGTGAAAAGGAACTAATACCACCTATGTTGATTAGTTATTAAGAAGGCACAATGGGACATGCTAGGATCCAGTGATTGAGAGAACATGATTCAATGTAAAAAGAAAAAATACCAAACGGTAAGGGTCCAATGGAAAGCAAGGAGAAGTTCCCAAATGAACGTGTGTTGGTTGAAAGTATTAGTTATTTGAATTTAGACATCAGAGAATTTAAGAGCACATATCCACTGAGGACTTTCTATGGAATGGTTCTAATAAAAGAAAGAGGAATCCTAAAGAAAGGGCTCAAATTTGTGTAATACCCTAGTTTGATCCATGGAATATAATACATTAAATCATGTATTATTTGAATGATGAGGCTATGATTTGTAAACCACCTTGAATATTCCAATGGCCAGCTCACTAATACATATCTTGATCTGGATTTATGTAGGAACACAATGAAATACAAAAATACACATAAACACAGAGATGCAACGGAAATAAGACTTCATTTCATTAATAACAAATGACTGAAAAATGCTTACAGACATAATGGAAATAAACTAGCTGGGGCGTTGGTAGCTTATCTCTGAGAAGAGATGTGGCGGTTATTGGCCTTTGAACTGCCTGTTACAATGAGGCTCGAAGGCCTATATATTACTGAGAAACAATGGAAAACCCTAAACATCCAAAAACCTAGCCCTAGGAGATGAAACGCCAGAATATGGGCCTCATTGGGGTAAATTGGTACATCAATTTCCCGGGGTTGTAACTTTGGCATACTATCTCTGTTTGACACACATGATACATCGTTAGAAAGATCTATCTGAGGACTACACTGCTGACAA
>ML780161.1:125204-154007 GCA_009831015.1 Picea engelmannii | reverse complement strand
AATGTTCAAATGAAACTATTGCAGGTATGTGGACCACTTCTGATGGCGATCATTCTGCAACTTCCCTTGTGTCTGTATGAACTGCAGGGGTCGGTGGTCTGTGTGGATGACCGTTTCCTTTCCCAAAATGTAATGCTTCCATTACCGACAAGCTTGCACAATGGAATACATTTCTTTTTCATAAGTGGGATACTTCCGGACTGTGTCGGAAAGTGTCTCACTATGATATGCCACTGGATGCCCATGTTGAGTAAGGATTGCCCCAATGGCATAGTCAGAGGCATCTATCTCGATCTCAAATGGTTGTTGCAAGTCTAGTAATGTGAGCACTGGTGCAGAGCAGAGGCAATGCTTCAATTCCCCGAACGCCTTCTGTTGAGATTCAGACCAAAATAATTTTTCTTTAGCTCCTCCCTTGGTGACTTGACTCAAGGGCCAAGTGATATGAGAGAATCCCAACACAAACCTATGGTAGAAATTAGCAAGACCTAAAAAACTGCGGAGCTCTGTTAGGGTGGTTGGGGCTGGCTAATCCCGAATGACTTGGATCTTTACTGGATCCACATGCACCCCCCAATCATCAATAATGTATCCTAGACATTGCTTCTGGGTCATGCCAAAAGTGAATTTCTCCAAATTGGCACACAAATTGTGTTGTCGCAGTGTTTGGAGGACCTGTTAGATGTGGTGGAGGTGCTCTTCCCAAGTCTGGCTAAAGATCAAAATGTCATCCAAGTACACCACTACAAATGAGTTGGTGAATGGTCGTAGGATGTCGTCCATTAGCCTCATGAAGGTTGCAGGGGCATTCGTCAACCTGAATGGCATGACCAACCATTCGAAAAGGCCCTCCTTGGATTTGAAAGCAGTCTTCCACACATCAGAGGGTTCGATTGGTACCTAGTGATACCCCAACTTCAAGTCGATCTTGCTGAAATATTTCACCCCCTTTAGTTGGTCCAGAAGGTCATCAATCCGTGGGATCGGGTACCTATTACGAACAGTGATCTTGTTCAGTACCCGATAGTCAATGCAAAGTCTCCAAGTCCCATCCTTCTTCTGCACCAACACGATCGGGCTCCCACAGGGTGATGAACTCAGCCGAATGTGACCTTTCTGCAACAACTCCTGAATCTGCCTCTTGATTTTGTCATTCTCCATAATAGAGCGTCGATAGATGGGTCCATTGGGCAGCGACGCACCTGGGGTCAGATCGACGGGGTGCTTGACCTGGCAGTGTAGAGGCACCCTTGCGGGGGAGGTGAAGATGTCCTCGTACTCCTCCACGACCTTATCCATCTGTTGTTTTCGTGCAATGGGGCCCTGTCTGGAGGTCATGGCCACAGTCTTCCTCTTTCCCTGAGGGCGGATCATCAAGAAAACAAATTTCCTGGTTTTGGAAATGAGCTCACTGCATTGTTTTGCAGTAACCAAAGAGATGGTGGTAGGCGGTGCTATCTCCGGTATCCTGTATAGCTTATTGCCCAAGGTGATAATAACAACACAAGGCCTGGACTCATACACAACATGTCGCTTCCACAAGTACGGTTGGCCTAATAATAGATCAAAAACATCAAGAGGATTAATGTCACATAATACCTCATTTGTGAAGGGCTTGATGTTGTAGGGAAGGCAACATTGTTGGCTGACGCGGAGGTCCCGTCCTTGGTGCAACCACCCGATGGTGTATGGTTGTGGGTGTGCTGTGGTCGGCAAGCCCAACCGCTTCACGACCTCTACTAAGACGAGGTTCTTATGGCTCCTGCTATCGACAATGAACTGCAACGGGGAACCCTTTACCCACATCTTGGAATGGAAGAGATGCTCTGCCTCCTCTAGATCTTCTGTTTCCTCCTTCTGGATCTTCGTGGTGGCAACGATGGCATTGGGATCCGCATTGATAATCTGCTTCCCCCTATCATTCCCCTTGTTAGGTTATGATTCAGAGTCGGAGCATGCATCCGATTCAGAAGCCTTCTACTCGGCTACCAGTGACTGCTTGGCCCAACACTCACTTGTGTTGTGAGTGGAGCTCTTATGGAACTCACATCACTTCCCCATGTCCTTTTTTGGCTTTGTGGTGTTGTTCTTTGCTTGTGTCTTTGGCGGGTTATCCCGGGCCGCCCCGACTTGGCTTGGTCCTTTGTTCTGCGGTTTGGGGGTACCTTTCCCTTGCTTCTGATTCGCAGACCCAAAGTCTCGCTTTTTCTGTTTGAATTTTT
Organism: Picea engelmannii; assembly: GCA_009831015.1. Lineage (NCBI taxonomy): Eukaryota > Viridiplantae > Streptophyta > Pinopsida > Pinales > Pinaceae > Picea > Picea engelmannii. The sequence continues at coordinate 151,785 of ML780161.1, read as the reverse complement.
GCTCAATCTTGGCAGCATATCGGTATGCCACACCAAGAGAGGAGATGTCGAGGAACTCCATTTCCTCCTGAATGTATCTGTGCAGACAACTGTGGTACTTTAACACCAAATGTTTCTCTGAATCTTTGATACCCAACTTTGTGCGTAGGGTATGAAACAAATTTGTCATCTCATGCACATCTTGGTCCCTTTGTTGTCGCAGCGTAGTCCATTGTATGTATTTGTCCTCATAGCTCCCCACGGGATAATATTGTTCATTTATGGTGTCTCGGAAAGAATTCCAAGTGGGTGTGGAAGAGAACATAGAGGGTTCCCCCTCGCCCTGTTGCTCCGAGTAGGTTTCCCACCAGTTCTTGACATGGGGGGCGGCTTTGAGGAGTGCGAAAATAATCCTTTCTCGGTCGGAAAATTCATGAACCGAGAAATATCCTTCTAACAGATTCAACCATCTATCTATGGCATCTGCATCTATTTGGCCCTCAAATATGGGAATGTCAAAGTTTACTTGTACCTTAAAATGAGTGGCACCTCCATAGTGGTTGTTGGATGTCGATGCGCCGCTAGTGGGAATCCGTTGAAGAATCTGGGCAAAGTTGTCCATCATTGCATTCCTTTGTTTCTCGAGGGTCTCCTTAAGCAACATTTTGATAGGATCTCCTACTCCCTCATCTTTCTTTTCTTCCCCCATGGGCGGTCGTCGAGGTTTGCGAGACTGATCTTGCAAAGGTTCAACCAGATCGAGCCCCAACTCCTTATACCCCGACCTCGTTGGGGACATGCAAAGAAAGATCGAGAACGAGCAGACCGCTCTGATACCACTGATCCATATTTATGTAGGAACACAATGAAATACATAAATACACATAAACGCAGAGATGCAGCGGAAATAAGACTTCATTTCATTAATAACAAATGACTGAAAAATGCTTACAGACATAATGGAAATAAACTAGCTAAGGCGTTGGTAGCTTATCTCTGAGAAGAGATGTGGCGGCTACTGGCCTCTGAACCGCCTGTTACAATGAGGCTCGAAGGCCTATATATTACTGGGAAACAATGGAAAACCCTAAACATCCAAAAACCTAACCCTAGGAGATGAAACGCCAGAATATGGACCTCGTTGGGGTAAATTGGTACATCAATTTCCCGGGGTCGTAACTTTGGCATACTATCTCCGTTTGACGCACATGATACATCGTTAGAAAGATCTATCCAAGGACTACACTATTGACAACAAATATTAAGTCCATAACATACTCATATTCGTTGGAGCATTCATTCCCAAAAAACATCGTTTAGGGCCTCAAAACAGCTCCGTAAGTTTAGGACCCGAAGAACTGCTAAAAATAGTAAATTGTGCTACAATTAAGGAAACTGAAAAACTGAAAGAAACAATGGTGTGGGTCCAAGTGGAATAGGCGAGTGGCCACCAATATCCACCTGGATCATATCTAAACTTAAAATGTCTACGGTGAGCCAATGCTCAACTGTGCAATATATTTTTGTATTTTTTAACACTTTAGCATAAACAAAAACACCCCAATACTAATATTTAACTACCACAACATATGAGATAGAATACAATAGAAAGACACACACAATGGAACACAAATATTTATGCTAGAAACATATATGAGAAAACCAACATGCAATGAAGAATTGCACATTTCATCTTCTTGTATTATGGAGATTAAAATATAGATTACAAAGATTTACAAGATTATTGTGAAGCTATGAGACACTATGATCTTATACATCCCTCTAAAATATTTGTTTATCTCTATACACTATTATCATCTCCTCCATACTCCTAATCACTATGGAACAATCAACGACTAATGAAAAAGTAAACCCTTTTCCCTCACTTTGCTAGGTTTTTTATTGCTAGAATTAGGGCCAGGGTTAGGATTTAGAAACCCTCTTGGAACCTCCATGATGATTCTAGAAGTATCTAGTGGATTCTCCCATGTTATTAACTCCCCATATTCAAATTGTGGTGAGTTAACATAGTCACCACGTGGACATGTGGGGAATATTTGCACTATTACCTTGTCAAGGCCATAAATTTTGCATGTGAATGTCATTGTAGGTGCACAATGGCTCATTTGAATGATATCAATGAGAAGAATAATTTCAACCTTGGGTAAGGAAATCCTATCACAACCCTCATTTGATACCAAGCCCAAAAAATGTTGTTTAGGGATTTGAAAATGCACCAAAAAGTTGACTTGAAGTTGAAAAATAAACACCATCTCTTAGATGTCCCAAATTCTAATCTCCCCCATCTATAGCATAAATAAACTCATACGGTACCTGTGTGGATCCATTTAGATTAGGATATGTGACAAGATTTGAGCCATGTGGGATGAGTTATAATGACTTGTGCGTAAATAATGTAAATGTGTTATAAATGTTTCTAGTGTAGAGCTCAAGGCCAAGGCCCTAACTTGTGAATGCATATCCACCATAAAGGTTGCTTGAGGAAGCAATAAGGGGACCATGTTACCACAATAAGTGAAGAAGAAAGGGGATGCATGGTTGATATGACTTGAGACTTATCATTTGAGTTACAACATTCCTTTCCCATGCTTCCTTAAAAACATTCCTTATTAATCTTTGACTTCAGGTGGTCCTTTAGATGTTTCTCCATACTTCTTGGGAAGGGTGCACTTCTCTTATGCAAACTCTCGGGGAAAAACCATTATTCACCCTCATTCATGGGAATTCTTACCCTCCTCCATTAGAATTGGAACCACTCTCCATCTCCTTGATCATGAAGAAACTTGTGTGAAACCTATTGAATTTTAATGCTTAGCTCATACACATGTAGTTTATTTCAATTTAGCATGTACTTGAACCATAAACAATGTAGCTACTCTAGTTGCAATAACCAAGATCACAAGAAGAATAACCATGCACAAGAACACAAGATCCCCCACACCATAGACCTTAGCACACAAGAGGGTGCTTACAAACCTAGAAACTTGCGCCTAAGATAAGTGCGCACTTCAATCATACACTTGCTTGAGAGAAGGTTATAATGAAGTATATGTGAGTGAGATCCACAATGGGGATCCACTCTTATTTATACATGACTTAACACAACAATAGGTGTGTATATTGGCACAATAGAGCCGACTTCTATAACTCAATGATATAACTAATCTTTACACAAATATTAATTATATTTACATGGTGGGGCTGACTTGTACCCTTCACAATACAAATTAGGGTTACAACAAATCTTACTCTTAGACAATATAGAAAGTATCTCTCTCATCCTCTAGTGCTCATCCACTAGGGACACATCCACATGTGCTCACCCACAGGGACATCACTCTCAACAGATTAACTCAACTGAGTCCATAGGAGTACCATCTAAAGAGCCATCTCAAGTCAGCTCAACTAATTCCATAGGAGTCCGACAAGAGACCATCTCAAGTCAGCTCAACTCAGTTCAGAGGAGCACAACAAGATATCACACATCATCTCAACTCAATCCAGAGGAGTATGATATCCCATCACATGGGCTCTCTCATAGATGTCTCAACTCAATCCAGAGGAGAACAATCTGGAGGATGAATCATGAAGTTGCAATCATCAACACTCACTCTCAGCTAGGGAGGCATTCTCCACTAGGCCAAGTCTCTCACAGAAGTACTCAAACTTCGTCTTGGAAAGTGGTTTGGTAAAGACATCTGCAACTTGCTTGTGTGTAAAAAGGTACTGCACATGTACTGTTTTCCTCTGCACCATATCTCTGATGTAATGGTATTTGATCTCAATGTGTTTTGATTTATCGTGAAACACATGATTCTCTAAGAGCTTCACACAACTCTGGTTATCGCAATGGATAACGATAGAATCCATCTCATGTCCAAATAAGTCTGTAAGGAGCTTGCAAAACCACACTGCTTCGCGGGCTTCCACACATAACGATATGCACTATGCTTCTGCGGTACTCAAAGCCACAGAGTTTTGTTTCCTGCTGCACTAGGAAACCATGGAAGATCCCAAAGTAAAACAACAACCAGAGGTACTCTTCCGGTCCACTGTGCTTCCTGCCCAATCTGCATCAGCATATCCCTGCAATATCATGTCTACATCGGAGGCATATCTCAGGCCATAACCAATTGTGCCTCATAGATATCTCAACACATGCTTCGCTGCTATCCAGTGTGTCTGTCTTGACTGACTCATAAACTAACTGAGTACACTCATTGCATAGCATATATCAGGTCTGATGTTAGCTAGATACATCAATGATCCTATGAGTTGTTTGTAAATATGTGGATCAATCTCACCTGAATCAATAGAAGCCTCGTTCATTTTCTTCAAATTCATCACCATCGGTGTAGGCATGGATTTCCAGTCCATCATCTTGAATTTCTTCAGTATCTCCACTGTATATTTTCCTTGACTCAGGAAAATCTCATCGGTCCTCTGCCACACTTTTAGTCCCAAGAAGTAGTGCATCATACCAAGGTCATTCATCTCGAATTCAAAAGTCAATGCACGCTTGCATTTGACAATAAGACTTTTTGAACCGGTGAGGAATAAGTCATCAACATATAGGACCAAAATCATGCACTCGTCATCAACGATATGGTAGTATAGGTTGGGATCAGAAACACTCTTGCTAAAGCCCAAACTCATCAAGTATCCATCAATCTTCTTGTACCAAGCACGAAGTGCCTGCTTTAGTCCATACATGGCTTTCTTCAACCTGCATACATGAGACTCCTTCTCATGTGTCACGAATCCCTCTGGTTGCTCGATGTAAACTTCTTCCTCAATCTCAACATTGAGAAAGGTTGTCTTTACATCCAACTGATGTAGTTTCCAACCCATGGATGTAGCTAGATCAATAATCGTACAGATGAAACTGTATCATGAAATAGGAGCAAATGTCTCCTCATAATCTATTCCCTCCTCCTGAGAGAATCCTCTAGCCACAAATATCGCTTTGTACTTCTCGAATCTTCCATCAGTTGCATGTTTGATCTTATATATCCACTTGGAAGTCACTACAGATTTCCCTTCCGGTCTCGGAACAATATCTCGCACATCATTCTTCATGATGGACTGATACTCTTGTGTCATGGCATCTTTCCAAACCTGCTGACATGTTGCTTCTCCATGACAAGAAGGGTTAGTATCAATGATGTGGCTCATAGCTTAAACATAGCTCGAAAATATATGTGGTCTCTTTCTCTCTCTAAATGTACCATGAGGAGATTCATGTCCCTCTGCCTCCTGCAGATTCTTTCGAGCACAAGCAAGCCTCTTACGACCTACTGCAATGTCTCTGGGAACATCAACTAGATCAGTTGGATAAATTGGATCTGTAACTGTCTCCCTCTTAAATGATGAAGGGGGAGAAGGTATTGTCTCTTCCTTCTTTTCACTGTCAATCTCCATCTGAGATTCTATGGATCTTCATAAGGCTATCTCTTCCTCAAAGGTGACATTTTCTAACCTCGATCTGTCTCTGACCAGGGATGTATATCCGATATGCCTTCGAAGATTCACTGTAACCCACAATTGTTCCCTTTCTGCCTGAAGGGTCTAGCTTGGTCATCTTTTCCTTGGGTACATGAATGTATACTGGACACCCAAATATCCTGAAGTGTCCAACCTCAGGTTTCACTCCGGTGAAAGATTCTTTGGGAGTCATGTTCTTCTAAATTTGATGAGGACTCTTATTCTAAACATACACAATTGTCATGGATGCCTCTGCCCACATAATCATAGGTAGATTTTGATCATGCATCATCGCTTTGGTTGACTCAATAATGGATTTGTTCTTCCTCTCTACAACCCCATTCTGATGAGGGTTATAAGAAACGTTATACTCCTTCTTGATCCCTGTCTCAATACATAAATCATTGAAATCCCTGGAGGTATACTCTCCTCCATTATCTGATCTCAACACAGTGATCCTCCTCCCGATCAGTTTCTCAACCTGAGCTCTAAACTCTTGAAATCTCGCAAGGACTCCATCCTTGGTCTTTAAGAAGTAAATCCACGTCTTCCGAGAGTGATCATCGATGAAGAGCACATAGTACAAATATCTGCTCAAGGAAGCAATATTCATCGGTCCACAAACATCTAAATTTATCAAGTCCAAGGTCCCCTTGGATCTACTGTCACTGCTCAAGAAGGATCCCTTGACATTCTTGCCAAGAGCACAACCTCTACAAATTCCATCATGCTCAATGTGTATCTCTAGAAGGCCCGTTACCATCTTCCCCAGAGCGGGAAGGGATCTGTAATTTAAATGAGCAAGTCTCTTATGCCATAGCTCGCTCAAGATGATAGTATCATGTAACAGGGCCTGGACTGGTCGTACAATCAATCTGTATAAACTGTTTTCTCAAACACCAATCACCCAGGTAGAATCCATGTGTGAGTTCTTGTTCCATGCAAGAACTTTTCCTTCAGAGAAGGTAACTTTGTAGCCTTTATCCTCTAAGGCAGAAATAGAGACAAGGTTCCTTTTCATCCCGGGTACATATAGTACCTCACTCAACTGAAGGGGTATGTCAGAATCCAATTGGAAAGTAGAAGTTCCAACTCCCTTCACAGTATATCTGGCATTATCACCAAGTACAACATGCAGACAAGACTATTTCTCTACAAGGTCTGTAAGATGTTCTCTATATCCACTCATGTGTCTGGAAGCACCATTGTCAATCAACCAAATATCAGTATCAGTAGGAACTGTACCTGAGAGTGCTAATATGAAGAAGAATGCTTCATCTTTTGTGTCTTCATTTCTCTGAAGAGGTTCTGGATCAACATCGACAATGGATGCATGTTGTCTTCATTTCTTCCCGGTAGGAAAATCTCTCGCAATGTGTCCATACTTGTCACATCTGAAACACTGAATCCTCGAATTGTCTTTTCTATGTACATGACCTGGAGCTACTAAAGTTTTCTTGTCTTTGAATGCTTTGTTGAAACTTTTTCTATTTCTTTTGTTGCCTTTCCTTGCATGAGAAGCAAGGGCTTGATTTTCATTATGATGAGAGTCTTGCACTCCTCTGGCTATAAGTGTGGTTTCCTCCTAAGTGTAGTCTTTCCATAGACGATTAAACCGAGGTAGATCTGCTCTCCCACTGATACTTTGAAGAAATGGTTCCCAATGTCTTGGAAGAGCATTGAGAGTAGTCATGACAAGTTCTCTTTCTAATATGGTTTCTCCAATGGCACCTAGTTGATCTCTAATCTTTGACATCTTCATGAAGAATGTTGAAATGGTGTCATCTTTTGTCATCTTGATATTTTGAAGTTGGTGCTTCAATGTAAGAGATTTGTTTGTGTTGTTGCTCTCAAACATATTCTTCAATGCATCATACATTTCATAAGTTGTCTTCAAGGTAGTAATATGAGGTAGTAGATGATCTCTTATTGAATAGATGATTGTCTTCCTTGCTTTGACATCGTCTGCCTTCCAATCAACCTTCTCTTCATCGGTTGTTGTTTATGGTAGAGTCTTTTCTATCAAACTCAATAGATCATTATTTTCTAGAGTGATTTGTAGTCTTGATTTCCACGAGCTGAAGTTGCTTGATCCATCGAGCATGTCTTCCATCAAATTTATGTTCATCATGTTTTGCAGATTCTTCACAAACCCTAACAGCTAGGCTAGAAAACCTAACGGCTAGACTAGGCTAGAAATCCTAGGTTTCATTGGACTTATGACTGCCAACAATAAGCCTTTGAAAGTCAAAAGAACCCTGGTGAGCTGCAAAAAACCTTCAATGAGCTACAGAAACCCTAGGGGCCGAAATTCTGCAGAAACCCTAGAAACTCTATGGGCTAAAAATAAAAAATTTCTTTGATTTGCAATCTAAGAGTTGTTGGAGGTGCGTTGAAGGAGGTTGTACGTACCTATGCAAAATTTAGCCCCAACGTTCAAGTGGAAGGTGCAAAAACTGGCAAAATAAGGAGGGTCGTTTTTGCAGTTGCAGCAAGAAGGTGACGACTGGCTTTTTAATGGCTTGTGCAATGGCTATTTCAGGAACTTTTCTTTGATTACATGTCTAATTTTAATGCTTAGCTCATGCACATGTAGTTTATTTCAATTTAGCATGTACTTGAACCATAAACAATGTAGCTACTCTAGTTGCAATAACCAAGATCACAAGAAAAATAACCATGCACAAGAACACAAGAGTTTATCCTGGGAAAACCCTTCTCAAACAAGGGAAAACCCCAACAATTCTTTGTTATATTCTCAAGAGAAGATCCCCCACACCATAGACCTTAGCACACAAGAGGGTGCTTACAAAACCTAGAAACTTGTGCCTAAGATAGGTGTGCACTTCAACCGTACACTTGCTTGAGAGAAGGTTACAATGAAGTGTATGTGAGTGAGATCCACAATGGGGATCCACTCTTATTTATACATGACTTAACACAACAATAGGTGTGTATATTGACACAATAGGGACAACTTCTATAACTCAATGATATAATTAACCTTTACAAAAATATTAATTATATTTACATGGTGGGGCCGACTTGTACCCTTCACAATAAAAATTAAGGTTACAACAAATCTTACTCTTAGATAATATAGCAAGGATCTCTCTCATCCTCTAGTGCTCATCCACTAGGGACACGTCCACCTATTCTCACCCACAGGGACGTCACTCTCAACAGATTAACTCAACTGAGTCCACAGGAGTACCATCTGGAGAGCCATCTCAAGTCATCTCAACTAAGTTCATAGGAGTTCAACATGAGACCATCTCAAGTCATCTCAACTCAGTCCAGAGGAGCACAACGATATATCACACGTCATCTCAACTCAGTCCAGAGGAGTATGACACACCCATCACATGGGCTCTCTCACAGATGTCTCAACTCAGTCCAGAGGAGAACGATCTTGAGGATGACTCTTGAAGTTGCAATCATCATTAAAACCACGGTTGGTATGCCTACAATTGGTGAATAGAACCACCATGGAATTATGGTTATTAAGAGCCTGTGTAAATGGAGGACTTGTTGTGATAATTTTAAAAGGAAATGTGATGGTTTTGAGGGTAAAATCATAGTTGGAATGTCCACAACAACTGAAGCAAACACCATAAATGTACAACCCTGTTATTATTTCCCATTGGCTATTTTGTCCAAGTGATTCTCCTCCAAGTTACTCCCAAAAGGAAACCAACAATATTGGACTCTTTATGCTTGCACCGAGAGGGAAGAAGATCTCCAAGGGACTATGGAGTAGAGAAAGGGAAGATCTTCCTTGTGTTGTGAAAGAGAAGAGAGTTTCAAGGCTTATTGATGGCTAGATGAGGACTCAAAGTGCTCAATAGTGAGCAGGTTGGCTTGAAATTGGGTAAATGGGTCATGTTGAGTGAGATTAGATCCTTGTAGGAGCTTCATTTTCCCTACCAAGTATCATGGTTTGGCTTGGGGGTGGAATCCATAGTTGATTCCTACATTTGGGTGGTGAATTGCTCCTTAGCAAACAATTTGGTGGACTTGCATCAATTTACAGATAAGTATTCTTATATATCCTTGTGTGGGTTGATTTCTATTTGTAATATGTTGTTTGTTCCCATTAATTCAAATGGGTAATGAATGAATTCAAAATGTGTAATGCCATTTCTATTGCTTATTTTATTTTGCATATTGATTTTTTTGTTTGTTAGAGAGAAGTAAATTCATATGTACTTCCTTGATGGCTAAGGGAGGCATCTAGGTACATCACAATGTGTGGAAAAGAAGTAATCGGAATTGTCATCAAGTGGGTCAAGAAAATAGTAATTAGGGAAAGTGAAGTAGAGAAATGAGATATAAAATTCTAATGAGAGGGGTCCTGATGTAGGAAAGTATCAAAGGAAAATTTTGGCTAAGGAAAAGAGCATCAAGATAAGTCAAGCAATCAAAATGAGTTGGTTTTAATCATAAAAATTTGGATGAGGCACATGGCACCCATAATTGAAAATGGAAGGGTTTTGAGGAAGGATCCAATGGAATTGGATGCTTTATTGAAGAAGTGACTAAGGAGTAGAAGTAAGGATGGAAATCGGGAAGGCTATCGGGCATAGCTAGAAATATAATCATCGGGGAAGTTGAGTTACATCAAATAATGTTTTTTTCATTGGAAGGGGGCCTAGGAGAGACTTTGATAAAAGGAGAAAGGAAACTGGTTGAGGATGTATGAAGTTTCGACCATCGGGAAATGCCCTTAGAATGGCCATGCATTATGCCATCAAGAATTTATAAGAGCATTAGGTGACCAAATTTTCTGATGGAAGGTTTTTAAGGAGTAAGTAGATGGGAGAAGGGTAAGTGGTAGGAAAGAAAATTTGATTTAAGTATTTGTAGTGGCACATTATGAGAAGGGTCATTGAAATGAACATAAAATTTTGTAATTGAGGAAATGAAAAGGCTTGATAAATTATTATTTTTATGGAAGCATTCTAAGGGACACCCTAATGAAGTCAAAGCCAAAGGGAAATATATAGTTAATAATGAATCGTCAAAACATGCAAAGTGAACATACATTAGGAATCTAGGACAATATAGTGAACCCAATTCTTTTATAGGGATTTTGAGGATTCCGATGGGAAGGAATGACATGTTTGAGGAGCACATTGGACCAAGACCAAGCACTAGGGAAGGCCAAGTGAGCAACCATCACAAATTTGGATCGGACTTAGAAGATCAAATTTGTTGATGATGGCTATCTAATGAAGAGTCCAATGGGGAAGAAAAGAAATTAAAATACATAGCATGAACATAGGCACCATCAAACATGGAAGGAAAATCTAGTCAATAGGAATCAAAGGATGAATAGAGCATCGAAGAAACTTGATGGAGTGAATCCTAAGCATAGGCCCACATCAATGGTATGGGTACAAGAACAAGATGAAGATAAAAGTATCAACGTGAGAAGTAGTCAAGGATTCCATTGGTAAAACTAAAGGAACTTAGGGCACAAATTTTTCCAATGATAGAGACCCAATAAGGAAGAATGAACACCAAAGAAAACTATTTGCAAAGTTCAAGGAAGGCACAAAGTTCAAAGAGTCATCGTAGAAGCCAATGAAAAAGCACCATGTGGAAAGGTGCATGATGGCAATTTAATAAGGGATTAACTACTAAAAGTACCCTTGTACATGTTAAATTTAAAGTCGTGCAAGTGGGAAAGGTCAATTCAAATTCAAAACATGGAAACAACAAGGTATTCATGTTCAAGAGAAGAACAAGTGAAACCAATAATTGAAGCAAAGAAGAAAAAGATTCTAAATTATAACCATTGTAATTAGAGACAAAGAATGGGTTGGATGATGAGTACTAGTATCACATCACCATCAAGCTAAAGAATATAGGAGTAAAACAACCATGGATTTTGTCTAGCATTTACCTAGCAATGTGTGTTCCAAAGGAAACTATCAAAACAAACTTGGTACATGTTGCAAGATGCTATGAGGTAAAGAGAGAGATCATTATAATGAACCCTATAATAGGAATTGGTGTACTCATTGAAGAAAAAATAGTAAGGAAGGTATTCATAATACCTAAGAGTATAGAGATATGGAAGAAGAAGAAAGTCATAGAATATATTATGGTGTACCCTTGGTACCTAACCAACGAATTGGATGTGTGGGAAACAAGGATAGAGATGAGGGTAGTGTATAACATTGATGAGCTTAAGAGTGAGCTAAAGAAGAGGATTGTGAAGACACTGATTCTGAATTTTCGGTCTACCATAATATGAAAATGGTTGAAGGAATGGGTGTACTTGATATCCATAGTTTGTGTAGGCAAAACTCACAAATTAAATGAGCCCAAATAATTGAAAATGAGGTCCATACTAATCTCATGAAGGTAATTCAAAACCCTTAGCTAATTTTTTTTGTGTAGAATTTGTTTTGGCTAGTAGCTACCATAAGCTACTGCTAACTAGGTGCCTAATGCTAAAATGAATTAAAACCTTCCCACCCCATACCATTACCCACACGTTAAAAAAGAACATCTTATGGTACTACAAGACCATAGAGGATGTTATGCTTGCGTGCCATAAAAGGATGAGGGGACAATGTGAGGATTCTACCCCAATATTCAATACCACTAGTAGCTAGTTCGAGATGGAGGAGTTTTCCTATGAGTTAGACTTTGGGGGTTTCTAAACCACCCAACAACATTGCCAAAGTTTTTCATAAATGAATTAAGTATGTCGAAGTTGGCATAGGAGATTGTGGACACTAACCACCATTTTAGTGTTAGGAAGAGAAAGAAGGTGTCTTTTAAGCGGCCTCTAACTCTAGCAATGACGGTTTATTCAAAGGACAAGTTGAAGGCATTAGTTAAATTGGCTTATCCACCATATGAAAATTATATTGTTCCAAAGCTAGAACACTATGGACCCAATAATGTCCTAACAACCATGTACCAAAACAATAAATTTGGTTGGAAGCAGGTCATGTACTTGGATGAGAAATTCATATGAACCTCGTGGGTTTTGGCTAGAGTAGAGTTTCAAGCATAGGTATGTCCCAATATTTTACACCACGAGGATGAAACTTCGTTAACATCAAAAGGTATGAACATGTTCGCTGATGACTCCAAAGAGGAGCAAAAGAAACTAGACAAAGTGTTGTTGAACCTTATTGACTATGAACTCTCTCTAAATGATAATGCAAAATGGGACCAATGGATTGCTCAGGAGGTCTATGATTTCATTTAGTGGTTCAATAATCATAGCAAGGAGAGAGAGGAGGTAAGGGAAAGAAGAGAAGTGGAAATGGACTTGATGAGATAGAGAGTGAAATCAATCANNNGGGGGGGGGGGGGGCAAACTGTAAAAGGACACAAGAGTTGGGAAGATGACTCAAGGCATAAGGAAGTAATCTAGGAACTAGGAAGGTAAGCAGATTGGGTATGTTTCAATGAATCTGGGAAATGGAGGAGATGGGATGATGATGACCCCAAGAAGAAAAAGAACCTTAGAATCGTAGGGATGGTGAGAAGAAGAAGAAGAAAAAGAAGACAAATGAGGACAAAGGCCAAAAAAATGAGAAGGAAACTAAGATATAGCCTCAAGACACATGCAATGAAGAGAAGAATCAAGGCGAGCAATGGGAAAGCTCACTAAGACAAAGTTGTTGAAATAATGTATCAAGGTTCAAATAAAATGGAACCCATTAGTGGAGAGAAATACCAAGAGTAGAAGTCAAGAAAATTTAAGGACACAATTGATATTGAGTCAAAAAAGGAGAGATAGTGGAAGCCATGATAAATTAAGAAAAAATCCCCTGGACAAGGGACTTGATTAAATATTACAAAAGGCTTGAGAGATAAATAAGGAGGTAGATGCACCAACAAGGATCAAAGCACAAGATAAAAAATATAATAATGAAGCATCAAAGCACCAAAAGTATCGAAGGAGGGAAAATGTTGAAAAGAAGGAAGATAGGAATTAGAAAAGAAAAGAATAAGGAAGAAGGAAGAAAAATGAGGATAGTAGGAGACTAGATCAAATAAAAAATGAAGCAATCAATAGGAAGAAAATATAAGTTGAAGCTAAGTGGAAGCAATAAGAGGATGAGTGAAAGACAAAGGTAGAGGCAGAGGTGAAGAAGAAGAGGAAAGCAATAAACCAGGAGAAAAAAAAGAAGCAAATGCAATAGAAAAGAAACTAATGGGGGATCAACCTCTAATGCTAGACAAAGCATCTAGAATGGGAGAATGGTAGAACCAAGGATAAAACATAGGATCAAGGTGAATTCCAAAATCAATAGGGAATTAAGAAAGCACACAATATCTCAATGTGATGCCAAACATAAATATTGGAGTCACCGTTATTTAATGTGCAACTGATCTCAGCGAGATGCCTAATAATTAATCTAAATGATGATTGATGGTAAATTTTGGGCAAGTGGGTGAGGAAAATATTATCATTGTAGTATTAGGCCAAGGAAGAAGGGCTATATGTGGAAGTCCTCACGAGTAAGATGATGAAGATGAGTGACCCGAACCATGTGCAAATGTTCAATATGGTTTTTCAAGATCTCTAAGTCTTTTAATTTCTAATGGAATGTCATGCTACATCTTTTAGAAAATCAAATTAGCTCACGAATGGGTCTTAGAGGCCCTCATTTTCCAAATAATTGTTGTTATTTATTTTCCATGAGTTATTTGGTGTGATTCTTGCACAATTGAGTGAAATGTATCATTATTTCCTTGTGCTTAAAATGTTAAGGGATGTGAATGACAAATAGGTCATATTATTCAAATTTGTCTATCTTGAGATATATTTGTCAATGGAGGTGAGGTTTCAAAGTGTTCCAGTTTGTTTGTATCCTTGAGTATAAAGCCTTACAATATTTTACATAGATTGATGCATTCTTTATCATATTAAAGGTAAATGTACTTCAACTACAATCAAGTTGGTGTTAGTTGTAGGGTCTTCAAGCCTCTTGGACTGTTGAGTTTTATTGTGATCCTACATTTTCAATTATAGGGGCATCCAATTCATTGGTTGTTCCATCCCAACACTAAATTCTTTGTTGATCATTGCCATATGTTAACTAGTTGAGCAAATCCTTTCCATAACAGTTGTGATTATAATCCAAGGAGGGTGAAATTGAATGTTACAATAGCCTACAATTTATTTGGGTTTCATTCTCTCTTTGCATTTTGTAAGTTGTGCATGAAATCTTGTTTCAATGGAATTGGGAAGCAATCTATTTGTAGTAGTGTTTTAAGGGATCAAGTTGTTCAATGAGTACCACCTCTCCAAAATGAAGGATAATTAATTCTCTATTGGCATTCTTTGGATTATAGTTAAGCAATAACCAAATATAAGAAAATCGAACAATCCAAGAATTCTTGCTAACAAGGATTCAAAGAGATGAATTCCAAGGCAACAAAAAAAGAGTTGTACTAGTCGTCAGTCATAAGGTCTGAGAACTCTAATCCTTGATTACAGAAGTATGTATGCCAATGCGAAACATAAGAGAAAATCCAAAACGATGTCCATAAGATTACAATTGGAGAGGACTTGTCCAAGTTGGGGAAGTTAAACTATAAACTAAGTAATATCCCCACATGGACAATGAAGATGATTTTAAGAATGTCAAGAGAAGGATGCAAATGAATATTATAGAGATGGTGACCTTAAGAGAGGCTTGCATCAAAGAAGGGTTCAAGCCATGGAATCAATCCATGACATGATGACCATGTAGGAAATATAATCGAAATTTTCAAGAGAAAAGCAAGCATGATAAGCTTCCCATAGGGAAGGAGTTAAAGACAATGTTGAAGAGAAATTTGGACATGTTTGAGACCTATCTAAACCTCAACGGAGCACAAGGTATATTCAGGAACCTGCCATGAAGTTGGTAGCAATGAGAGAAGGCAAGTGTTGAATATGTTGAAAGAAGATACGAATAGATATCATCACTAGTTGGACCAATCCCCTAATATAGGAGGGATGTAGATATTCATATCATATTGGGAATGAATGATCATGTTTTGTAAGATAAGTGAGATTGGAGCTTCACTTAGAAGACCAATGGGTGCATCGAGAGCATTAGGAGGTTCAACATGCCTTATAAGGCCAACAAAATCAAGGTCGTTATGGTTTGTGCCTATAATACCATCAAAGTAGAGGAAATTAAGGTCTACACCAACAAGGTGATCATAAGAGTGTGCAGTAGTATTGGAGAAAGGGTCACTACTAGAGCCTTCTAAGTAAGTAGAACGATGAAGAATTGTTTACAAGCACTTGCCTAGTTTGTGGTTTTTAAATTCAGACGTTGTTACATAGGCAAAGAGGCTACCAGGGGTTTTGGGCTCAGATGTATGTTGTATGGGGTTTTCCCTCATCAAGGAACCTGAGACTTAGTGTGAATATTTTAAGCTTTTCTCTGAAGTTGTGTTTTGTAATCAATGCTAAGATAGGGATCTGTGATTCATGCTATTGTGAATATTAAGCATGTCTTCTTAATGAAACATGCAACAAACAAATTCTTCGAGAGATAAACATGGATTATGGATGGGAATTAATGTATCCAGCCTCGTAAATGGTTGACTTGTGAGCATAAGACCTTGTGATTGTGTATTTAAACAACTAAATGTTAATGAAATCATTGATGATGTTTGGTGAATAATGAATGATGAATCATTGATCATTAGATAATGATCATCATTTTGTATCACATGTTCCATCATGATATTGTTTTTTCGCCCATGATGAAGTAGTTTTATTTTTTTATCACATTCACGTTTGTTTATGGCCTATTTGTTGTTACTATCATTACATTAGTTAGTAGTAGGATGAATGCAATGGTCATTGATAGTCTAATGATTATGATTACTTATTCCATAGATCAATTTGTTTATGGCTTATTTGTTGTTACTATCATTACATTAGTTAGTAGTAGGATGAATGCAATGGTTATTGATCTAATGGTTATGGTTACTTATTTCACAAATCAATGTGTGTTATTGTTGTTCTTTGTCGATAGTTGAATTTGAATTATTATTAGTCTAGGCATGTCATTCGTTGTGGTTCAAGCTAGATATACATGATAGATTAGTTAGGTGTTGCTCTTAGTGTTTGACAATTGTGCCATGATTGTAACATAAGTAGATAATAATTGGTAGCACTTTGTCTTGGATTAAGGGGTAGAAGGAGAAGTCACACATTTAAAA
Source organism: Picea engelmannii (assembly GCA_009831015.1). Classification (NCBI taxonomy): domain Eukaryota; kingdom Viridiplantae; phylum Streptophyta; class Pinopsida; order Pinales; family Pinaceae; genus Picea; species Picea engelmannii. The sequence goes on along the minus strand of ML780161.1, from coordinate 135,099 downwards.
GGATATCAGGTTACTAATTAACTATTGCGGGATGATATGCAAACCTATATGTTGCTAGAAACAACATGTTTTTGCCAACATAACCAATATTAAGTGTGTTATGATGGTATATATCAAAACACACAAGAGACAACCCACACACCTTACAATAATAAACCCTCATAGGTTATGGGACACATAGTTAATGAACTAACGCTTTATTGCTATACTTATCTTAACTTAACCAAAACAAGCCAAGATACATTCATATATGTGCACTAAAACAAAATAGTAAAGAATGAACCTAATCAAATAGTCAACTACTCTACCCAGTTCGATAAATCAAAATAGATGTACATGAACACATGTGCATCTCCTCATAAACCCAATGGGCTAGCCCAAGTGGTTGAGTGCTTTCATCTTCATTTAGGTGGTCTTAGGGTCAATTCCCCGAGTTTGTTGCCACTAGTGTGTGCATCACTCAACATCCCTATTGGGTCAAGCACTGTAATCAAGTTGATAGGTTTGCACTAGGTACCATCCATGAATGCAAGGAAGCGCCCAAGAGTTGCTTCATGAGGTTTTCCTTGGGAAAAAAAAAAGACTCTTTGTAAGGAAGACAATTTAGATTCAATATTGTTGTATAAACAAAAGAATAGATACACAAATATCACCTTATTACCCATTTATTTTTGTAACCGGGTATATAACTATATAAGCATGCTACTTGGGTCCACATGTTGACCCCCGAGTATGTACACTTCTAAGAAAAATATATTATTTTACATTATTTCTCAATGCATGTTCACACTTGCAAGTGTCATACACTTAAATTCAATACATTAGCTAGCATGTTTGGTGTGATACAATCAAACTCGATGCACAAAATAGGGCTACAGTGGGCATCATGCACAAGTGCTTGATTCAGGCTCAACATTAACAAAATTACTATTTGCATTTCACAATATCCAATGAGTTAATGGATTGAATTTTCATTTCTAAACATTTTTTTAACTGAAACGGATAATTTTGTATTAAAAAAGTGTTGCAGTGTTACTGTTCAACATAGTAATACAAAAAGAGTGGTTGTCTAGATGCCATAGTAGTTGAATTGTTACAAAATTTCAAAATCTTCAAAACTAAGACTATTCTTCTATCTCCCTTTGAGAAATAACTATTGATTCTATTGGTATAAACCCTATTGAACTATCCTAGAATCAATATTGTTTTGCAAAACATAAGAAAAACCCAAAATTTTACAAATGCATGGCCACTATGTGCCTCATTATGCTCCTCCTAAGGAGAAATGTTCTCTTGTTCCATTGGCTCCATCTCCACTTCTCTCGGTTCTTGTTGAATTCAGTCCTCTTCTTGAGCTTCCTCAGGTACTAAACCAATTGACAATCTCGATTGTGGTATCCTGTACCGTGCGCTTCATGCCAAGCCTATCACCATATGATGTGATATATTGCATTCTACCTCAAGCTTTGCAATTTACCTCCTTTGTTGAACAACAATTTCCAAAATATATTCTTGCCCTTGGTTAAGCAATACCTCTTGGTCATGAAACTAACTAGTGCAGCTAGCAATTTTGGAATGGTTATTCGAAATCAATGTTTCATGGCACCTCAAAACTTGTTGAATACCCAAGATCTCACAAATTGCACATCAACTTGGATGACTGTGCTCTTCCATGTCTAGAACCCAAATAAATTTGAGCAACAAGGTTTTGCCAGCACAAGAATTAACAAAGAAGGCTTTCATCGGTCTTTAGATTGCATGATGAACCTACAAAATGCTATAGACAATGAAATGCCAACCTATTCCTTCGATTGCATCACGGTTGGGATGAGCTACAAAATCCATTTCCAGAAATTCAACCCACGAATCCAAAGTGGAGGGCTCTTCCAACTAGAATGCCAAATTCAGACCACTCAGAGATATCCCACCTTTGTTCGCCATGGCAAGTAATGATACCATAATACCTTTCTCCGCCATCAACAATTTATTCTAGTGTACTATTGAGTTTGGTGCATATCCCATATGCATAGAAATGAACCTCCACTTGGATTTGCATGGACCCTTTGACATTAAAACACCACTTGTCACTTCACCCATTGATGTATCCATTAATTATTGAACTATGGGATTGGTGTTAGAATAGTCCCCCCTTTTGTTCGAAGTTCGATGACCTCCAAATGAGCAACAAAAATTGGTCGAGTTGTTTGCTTAACAATTTAAGGCTCTCAATTCATGATGATATTCAACCAATTCAAATCTTCTTGTTTCTTAATGAATTCTAGATATTATCATTGGCAAGTTGCAATCAAGCAGAGCAATTTTATTTCTCATATATCTTTTAATTAGAGATGATTCACCATCGAGTATAAAATCTCTAATGAAGTTTGAATCTAGGATCTTCAGCCCTTGGAAGAGCACAATCCCATCAATAAGGGAAATTTGAGGCCTAAAATGGGCCTCCTAAGAAAAATAATAAAATAAGAGTTATAGTCCATTGGATGTAGCTTGGGTGGTTGGGAGAAATGATTGTTACCCTCGCCACTCAGGTTCAATTCCTTGTGAGTGACATGTTGTGCCCTTGCATGGGTGTATAACATGCTCTTGTTGTTGAGCCCCCAATATTCTTCTGAAAATGCTCGACCTTCCCATGTTCTCTCGCAAATTTCGAGGGGGGGTTATCCGTGGACGTAGCGAGCACCAATATCCGGTGTCATGAACCACATGAAAAAAAAAATAATAATAAAATAAGAGCTATGAATTTTCAAAGAGAAAAAAAAAAAAGAAAAACTATTTTTTTAATTGTATTTTCAACTTATCTCCTTATAGGTTTACTCAAATTTCAAGTGTAGGCACTCTAAGTACCCACTCTGAATACTTTTGATAGACCCAAAGTGAGATAAAATAGAAACACATGAGAAAAACGTGTTTCTCGGAACCAACGAATACCCTCTGCATACTTTGCATACTTTTGATAGACCTAAAGTGGGATAAATTGAAAATACATGAGAAAACCATGTTTGAAAACAACATTTTTCTCATGTATTTCTAGTTTAATTCATTGTGGGTTTATCAAAAGTATGTGGAATGCGTAACACAGCCACGTGTAACGCAAGCACGTGCCCAACTAGTTGCTGATTCCGCCAGACATAATATAAAAAATAAAATAAAAAGTATGTGGAGTGCATACTCATTGAATGCATAATTTAATTCTACATCCAACGAGTACCCACAATTGAAATTTGAGTAAACCTGTAAGGAGATAAGTCCAGAATACAATTAAAAGCATAATTTTCCTCATTTCCCTCCAGGAATATTTACCCTTATGGTTGACATCATCATGTTGAATCCTATTGGTTCCTTTAAAGTTGATTCTGATAGTACATTTTTTGTTTTGAGACCCATTTTTCACCTCAAAATTCCCCAAATTACTATTGTGATTTCCTCTTCTTCTATTTAAAGTTTGGCACTTCCAACTAACGAATTTTCAATGGTAGTTTGAATGCCTAGATTATTTTCCTTATTTACTTCTTCTCTCTTATCTTTTGCCAATTTTCTACCCACTTTTTTGGGAAGGCATTCTTCTTCATGCTCCTCTTCTTAACTATGTTTCTATGCTTGTCTTCTAATCGCCCATTGTGATGAGATTGAGATTTTCTTAGAGCTAAGTCTATTTCTACATGTCCTTTTGAGATTGGATCAGCTTTCAAGGTAAGGGTTTCCACTTGTGAACTTGTATATTTTGATGATACAATAGTTGTATAGATGATCACTGCAAATTGTGGGACATTCACCTTTGATGTTTGTTACTTCCTACACTGGTTCAACTTCAGATTAAGAGAGAACTTCATATATGTTTGATGTAGTTGCTAAGTTTCCTTTCTGCCCAATTATCACCGATGATGTTCCATGTCCATGATTCATAGCTTGCATTGGTCTCGACTTCTTCTTGACCGTTTGCCACTATTCCTCCTTTTCAACTAGGGCTTAAGCAACTACAACTTTGTTGCAATCCTTTGCAAAGTGGACATATTCGTGACAGGTTTTGCATTTGAATGGCAGTTGCTCATAATATAATTTTTTAACACGTTTCTAGCTTCCCATATTGAAGAGAAAGGTTTTTGAAGGTCCTTTCTCCAGATCTACCTCTACACATTCTTGCACAAGCAAAAAACCCTGCTTTTGGTTCTGATTTACCAGTATATTTTCCAAGCAAATTACCAATCACCCTCAAACAATCTTTATTCCAACAATGCAGAGGCAAATTAGGAAGATGAATCCATACCAAAATAGCTAAGGATACATCTAATTCAAGATCAAAGTCAAAGATTCCAACTATTCAGATACATTCCCCTATTTCTCATAAAGTATGGTCCATTTCTAAAGGTGAGATCCCTATCCTCTGAGAGTTCAAATAAAAAAGGATAGAACCCCCTTCAACAAAAGTAACAAGTGAGCTTCACATTAATCATGCACATCCAAATTTTATGCATCCATATATCCATAGACCTTAGAAATGGCCAAACCCTAATAAATTGGCCAATGAGACCCATGTTAGACATTTGCCTAAAAATAAAAACTGAGAGCTTAACTTCCGAAATCGAATCTATTTTCTTAACAAATCTAGACGTGAGTGATTTCTATGCAGATTTTCCCAACAAGGCTATCAAAGCCTGAAAGGTAGACACATCAAGATCAACAAGGGGGGGCATCCCCCTCCCATGACAGAGTCTATGGCCAAAAGGCCTAAAGAACAATTGATGGCAACAAGTGATCTAGGGTTTCAAACGACAATCCAAGCGAGATTTGATCTTCTTCTCTAAACATTTACAAATCCATAAAAAGGTATTAAATTTGTACACTTGTTGTACAAGATCCCCCTTTATATTTTCTCTCTTCTCCATGTTCAACCATGCTTTTTAGTTCATCATCATCTTTTTTTCTCTCACCCATGTCTCATTGACTTGATGAGTTTTTCTTAATAATATACTATCTAGACCATTAATGTGTTTGTGCCTAGGTTTTAAAATGTTCTCTAATACCATATCCAATCTATCTTTCTTAAAGACAAATAATACCATATATGATTTATCTTTCTTAAAATTGAAAGAGTTACTAGTTCAATATATATATTCTACAACTACCAATCAAATTTGAAGTTTGAAAGAGTTATGTATGCACAAAAGCAAACGAAAACTATGCAAATATATATGATTATAGTATGAAATACACGGTAAAAAAATTGAATTCTTCAAAGCCCCCATTTGTTGTGTTGGCTTCTTAGAGAAACAAGAACATTTACACGAAAGATATTTACAATTTTAAATATTGCTTGCTTGATAATCTTTAGTCAAAATACAAAGTTCTTCAAAAGAAGTGAATTGAATTTCATTAATAAATTGAAAATAATGTGGGAGTGATTCATCAAAAATTTTAATACTTTATTATAGTGCATTGAATTTCGATAGTGTATTGAGTATATGGAATATAAAAATATATTTAAATCCATGCTTAGTATGTGCCTCATAATTATGGATGGACATATCCATATAAACCAAAAATTGATACACATTTGTAGGCCGCAATACCAAAGAATGCATTTCTTTCTTTTTAATGTGTAAACATCATAATTGATCGCAAAAAGTTGTAAACCCCAACTTCACATTAATACAGTTCAATATCAAATTTCAGATAGGGAAAACTTCAWATATAAAAYTTGTATAAAGCGCTATTCATATCTCAAGTTTACCTAAATGATATCAAATACCAACTTCAAGCCTCAAGAGGTGGATATATGATGGGTTAAAAGTAGTTGGCTAATATTAATACACATATCCATATAAACCAAAAATTGATACACATTTGTAGGCCGCAATACCAAAGAATGCATTTCTTTCTTTTTAATGTGTAAACATCATAATTGATCGCAAAAAGTTGTAAACCCCAACTTCACATTAATACAGTTCAATATCAAATTTCAGATAGGGAAAACTTCATATATAAAACTTGTATAAAGCGCTATTCATATCTCAAGTTTACCTAAATGATATCAAATACCAACTTCAAGCCTCAAGAGGTGGATATATGATGGGTTAAAAGTAGTTGGCTAATATTAATATAGAACGTTAATCATACAAAAGCCATAGAGTAGCAGAGTCATATTAACATCAGAATTTTTCCAAGCAAAATCTGAGTGCTAAACTCAGAGCTTTGACCCTTATATTTGCATATAGAAATGTGAACAAACTCTGATCATATTTTTTGCAGCTTATACCTGCCCGAAGAAGAGTATTTCAATGAAAATGCTTTAGTGCACAATGCCCAAGGAAGTTCTTAAGTCTTGTTCGCTGTCTTGACAGACATATTCATCTTGTTTCCAACACTTTTTCACCCCAGATCAAAAAAACTTAGGCAGCCTCTCGGCATAAATCTCGATGGAGCAGCAATAACATTGTTACTGAGCAGTTTTGGACAATATTTTGGATGTTGTTTTGGGCAAGTACTAAGCAACCCTGGGAGCTTGCACCCATCCCAAGGTGCTTGAGGTTGCATCATTGGAAATCTCAATGGAGCAGCAACATCATTATCGGGCACTTCTGGACAATATTCCGGGTGTTGTTTTGGGCGAGCGCTAAGCACCCCTAGGAGTTTGCACCCATCACAAAGTGCTTGAGGTTGTGCTGTCGCATCCAATGGCACAACTCAAGCACCTTGGGATGAGTGCAAACTCCCATGGATACTTAGCGCTTGCTGTTGCTTTGAGGTTGTTTTTGCAATAGTTGTGAGTCATTGGTTCAATTCCCAAGAACACCTTCATGCCTATTTTATGCCTTTCATAGGCAACTAAGATGGGCACACTGTTTGAAGATAAAATGGGCAGCATGGAGGGCAATCAATATGCACCCTGCAGCAGAGTAATAAATGCTGTATAGGTTGGGATATACACCTTTGGATCTAAATACTTTTAGATCCAACGGTGTATATCCCAACTGATACAGCATTTATTACTCCACTGCGGGGTGCATATTGTTTGCCAGCATAGAGGGCACTGCATTAATGCACAATTTCAGAATTGTCAGACCCTATTTTTGTATCTGTTTTGGAGTTCTTAAAGCAGCACCAACCCGGGCGCTCCGGCATTGTCAAGTGGAATTACACAGTGCTATTCTGACAGCAGTCAGGGCACTGTCAGGAGTTACACTGCTACAGAAGTCAGGGCACATCATTAGAGGAATTACAGTCCAATTCTGAAGACAATCAGGGTGCAGCAATGGAGGAGTTACATATTGCTATTCTTACAACAGTGAGTGCACAATATTGGATGAGTTATTTCACCTATTCCTGGGTGCATTTACATCCATTTATGGCAGCGATCATGAGGGCGTTGGTTTCTGGCAGTGATGACACTGGAGTGACAAGTAGGATGCTGCCATGAGGGAGTTATGTTCATTGCTTTTATTTTTCATTACGATATCTATTTTTGGAGAGAATTCATTATAACCACCTGACTCGCTCTATAAGAGCAGGAGAGGTGGATTGAGAAAGAGACTGATTGTCCTTTGGTCATTTTTGGACCTTTTTCCACACTTCTTCCTTCTTGTTATTCTAGAGACATTGCATGCAGCATAGGAGAGTGATTTTGTATGAATTTCAATCAGTTGATGATCTATAGACGTTTCTTTTTGGTAGTCATATTTAATCTTCTATGTGGAATTCTCTGATCAATTAGATAGTTTTTTAGTTTGCTAATGTTTCTTCAACGCAATCTTATAACTGATTGGTGTGAGATGCATCGCCTACCAAATTTGTTTTCTCCCATTTTGTTTACTCCATTGAACATTGGACTCAATGCACCTAATACTTTTTAACTTCAATTGTCTGAAATTATAGCTCTAAGTTTCTTAAGGATACCCCTGGGGCTAGCATGCACTGGCTTGAAGAGAGAGAAAGTTCATTGTGGTCACAGTGAGCTAGCTTTTCGGCTATTGCATTGGAATTATCTTTACTGATTTTGTGGCAGGTCGCAAGGACAATTTTGAGTGCTAACAAAATGGCATCACTACCGAGGAGCAAAGTCCAATGCCCTGACCAGTGGCTTTTAGGGGCTACATGACATATTGATGAGACGTATCTTTGAACATCGTTCATCTCATCTGGCAACTCCACTGGGGAACTAAGCCCATATTCCTTTTCAATTTAAGTGTCCTACCACTTGAATTTGTGATGAGAACAAATGGTGGTGTTCAAGGCAAATCATGTCTCACCTGATGACTCCATTGGGGGCTCCAGTAATTTGGGATGATGGCAGGACCACAAAATCCACCTGAATCTGCATGCATAGAAGATGATTATCAACCAACTCAGTGTTTGCAACAGATAACTTCACTGAAGAAAGTTATGTGCTATATGTTTGATTGAATAGAAGATTTTGAGAGAGGTTAGCAGTATGAGGTTTTGAAGCATAACTAGTCGACCATCCGCAATACAATTTTCACACTCGAGCAACAGAATCAACGAAATATCTATGAAGATTTGGATCAACATCAAAACCCACCTCCTATTTCTATGACAAAATCCCTTCAAGAAGAGCATCGCGTAGAGACACTGTTGCAACTTGAAGAAGACTCTAATTGAGTAATTGTTTCTCATTCTGGTTGTATTTCAACATCTATTTTTACTAACCATTACCCAGATTCAGGTAGCTATTTTGATCCCATCAAGCACTGTATGGAGGACTTTATCTGCAGGATGACACAGAAAAAACCTGGAGTTTTCACCCTCTTTCTTGGTGAGAACAATGATATTTGTCACCATTGCATCCTTTGGTGATTGACATATGGAGACATCTCATACCATGGATCACCTTCACTACGGATTACATTAGATGTTCAATCATGAGTGGTTTTGCAGGATCAACCAGTTGCATGCTTAGTTACACTGGCATGTTGAGTACTTTGAGTAGTCACGTCCGATTAACCGATTTCACATCTTGGATCTATTGGCTTTATGTGTATGTTGATCAATGAGTCATAGGTATTAGGATAACTTTGTTTTAAAAGTCTGGTGTGTAATTAGTTTGTAGAAAAGAGAAAATATTAGGTCTAGGTTTAAATTTCAGTGTTCAGCTTTTTGAGATTGGTGTTTAATAAGTGTCCTTGAAAACGGTAGGTCACTAGGAAGAGTCATTTTAGAGAAGCCAATCTTACAGTGCAGGGTCTGAGTGTACTTGAGGAGCAAGGTCTTTTTTTTTGTGATATCAGTTGACACAGTGTCAGAGTCTAGAAGTTGTGTCCTGAGTCAAACAATGTTTTAAAACTCGGACACAGACTCAGAATCGGTCAAGGGTCAACTCAGACTCTGACTCGGACCGATCTGATTTCAATGACTCAGTTTACTAAAAAATACATAAAATATTTAAATTTTAATGAAAAAATTATATTTTATAGATTCCAAACCATGATTCCAAAAAATTATTGAAACTTTGAAAAAAAACATTAAGAATAAATGAGCAAGGACATTTAAATAACAAACACAAATGACAAGCAATGTTCCACCATTGCTTATATTGGGATCTCATTATTAGTATCACCATTTGCCTCTTGTTTAACCTTTGCCTCTGCCAGGATCCTCTAGGGACATCAGTCAACACCTCCAAATTTTGATGAAACTATCTAATCGAAGCCTTATAATATGGTAGAAAAAGCTTAACATGCCTAATCAATGATTTTTGGCTTGATTGAAGAGTACATTTTTTATAAGGCCGTGATAGAGGAGTTCGACAATCAATACCTGTTGAAATTAGTGCAGCTGCAAGAGCCATTCTCCGGGAGGATGGTATAAGACCCTAGCTGAGGACTAGGGCCCCCAGCACACTCCTGGGGTTTCTTGGTATGAGACC